>JAUTBV010079201.1:0-19281 GCA_032361325.1 Lepetodrilus fucensis
GGCCAGTGATCGATGATATACATCTTGAAAAACGAACAAAAAGTAACACGACATGTGGGCGTGCAAGGATAAAACGTTACCCGTCCTAGCTGAAAATAACCAGTTGCGGGCGTGCGGACGGGCTCTATTTAGAACACCGATACAAACACGGTTTGTTGACATAGTTCATGGTCAAACGTATTTGATCAGAAAGTATGTACATTTGATGTGTCTACTCAAGTATACTGGACAACAAGGTACTTGTTCCGCATGTCCTATTGGTTTTCAATATTTTCACAATTTCGTATTTTTTATTATGCCTTAATTTTTTTTAAATATTTTTTTTAAATATTAAAACTTTTTTTTTTTTAAACACATTTGATGGTAATAACTCATGAAAATGTTACATATTAATTAAACCCATGTAACTTCAGCCATGAGACACAGAAACAGGGACATTTCAATAGAGAGGTCATCAGATATCCATGTCAGAACATTTTTAGAAATACCCAGTAAAGTAACTTAATAAATTTTAGGTTTTATCATCTGAGGTTTTAAGAAGCACATGTGTCATATTTGAGATGAATGGAAGCCATGTTATACATTGACAGTGTCAGAGGCTTACATAAAGTCATGTCATATTTGAGACAAAGTGCTGTATATGCCTGATATACTCCGACATATTCAGCGGATTGGCACCACGGTTTTCTATAGATAACAAGTAATAAAGACATCTAAAATTGCACTTCAGATCTTCCCCCACAAATAGAACTGTGAATACTACTGTATTTAATAGACGAGTGGGCGAGATATAAACTCCAAAGATATTGGTTTAGTGTTCAGATGCACTATCCACAATATAATAATTGAATCAGATTTTTTTAATAACAAATACAAAGTTTTCATTAAGAACTTGCAAAGTACTGCTACATAAAGAAAAAAAATAAAGAAAGAATATTTGATACCTTATTATTATTCTTTCTATTACATTGTAAATCAAATACCAAGTATTTTTACGTTCTTTTATCCTGGTATAATTGCTTTATGCAAAAGAACATGCAGAGAAATTCTACCAAAAGAACAAGCAAGCGTGAATAAATCGGTAAAATCTGTAATTTTCTTGATTGAGTGGCGTAGCGCTTGAGTTTCTCTGTATGTCGCAGGTCACGCGGTGACTTGGTCAGTGAACCAAGAACGCGATGAAAACATCAAAGTAGTTAGTTCTTTTTGATGTTCCAGGTATTTCCAATCAGGACTTCTTACAAAAGTATGATGCCTCTTAGGCAACAGCTGACACTGGGGAAAGGTGCAGGGGAACTTTTTAGTGAGCTCGTGTACCAAGTGACGTTTGTCCAACTGTTTACTGCTGCCATAGAGACCAAAATATCGCCAGATATGCAACATTTGAAGAATTTCTATTGAAAGCCATATGAACAAAATATGAATTTTGAAAAGTGTGAATTTTGAAAATTAGATGTTTATAAAATTACGAGTGGGTTGGTAATAATATAAATATCATCAGAAATGCAACATATGAAGAAATTCTATTGAAATTCTATATGAATTTTGAGAATTTACGAGTGGGTTGGTGATAACACTAATTTCCAGAAGTAATGAAAGGATGTTCCAATGAATGATATACTAGTATTGTATACTGTGACAGTGTTGAATAGACTTTAGCAGAGTTGAAATGTACTGTAGCTGAATAGAGTAAACGTATTTGTATAAAATATTAATGAATATACTAGAAGTTTAACGTTACTTGACAAATATTGATCATGCATGTATTTCACCAAAGGTTAGCATACTAGTAGTTGAATATTGTTTGCATAAAATATTAATAAACATAATGTTGATCATACATGTAGTTAACCAAAGTTTAGAACATTGTTTTCCAAAGTCAAAGGTACATGTATTTGAACATACATATAGTTGGCCAACTGAATATGGATGATCAAAGTTTAATAAATTTGAACATATTTGAACATTGGTCCATCATTTTAAAAATATCTTACTTATAGAATATATAAAACCTTCATTGTTGAACCAAACAAGTTATCAACAACGTTTCTATCATACTCCTAAATCTCTTCCTGTCTACTAGACCCGAGAACCAATTCTCTTCTAAACCTTTGGACCCAATAGCATCCATTTCCATCTACATTTTACGTCAGTATAATAAAAGATGGGTCTGACTGTTCTATACAGTCTCCCATACTGTTGACTTAAGTGATGAAATATTGTTCTTATTCCTTAAGTCTTAACTTCCGCGGTCCGAGATGCGCGATTGCTGCAATGCCATCCATCAATGTCCGCTTACTGCACTCTATGTGTGATGGATTAAAACGCAAATATATCAAGACTTTATTTGTCTATGCATTTAAACACCAGAGACAATTTCATTAAGAGATGGTTTTATCTATCTCCAAGTGGCTTGCACTACACTGAAAGTAACGGAGCCGCGATTCTGCATTCCTACGAGATAGCGTGCGACTTCCGACCACATAAAATTGGCTTTTAATACAATTGAATGCAATAGCAAGATTAAGTTGTTAGTTGTCGTTTTCCTTAATGTTCATTATCTATAGAATTACGCGCATTTCTTCTTGCTAAGTTTTCAGTACATTAAGCTCATTTGGAAGCTTTAAAAAAAGTATACGTAGTAACGTAGATTTCCTGGTTCCACGTAATTACTGTGATGCAGCAGTTGTGGATCCGATAGGACCTTGGGGACTCCGAGCGCTGTGGTGCATTTCCAGCTATTAAACAACCCTAAATTAATGATACATTTGGGGGGATGGTATTTGCACGGACACAAATCATGTATGTACATATCGGGATAGACCTGAATGGAAATGACACCATTGGGAGTTCAGCGTACACAAAAAGGAGATAATATTTAGACATCTTTCACTTGGAAACGAGGCATATGAGAGGCTGTGAGTGTAAGCACAGTACAAATACAATACAAGAAATTGTTAAAAATAATTTTAAATAATTAATAATCTTTTATATAAATCTAAATTACAGTGTATCTCGATTTTAAAGATCTAGTCAAATAGTTGTTTTTATATTTATGCAGTGAAAATAAAGTCCAAACAGAAATTAAGCTCATTTGTGCACTTTTAAACCAAGAAGAAAATAAACCAACAAAAGCTATAGTTAGATTTATATTTTATACTTATAGCAAAGGATCAAGTTAATACATATATGAAAAAGTTGAGCATGATTGAATTTGTAGTTTAAAATAAATGTTTTGGGAAGACATACAACTATATGCACATATATGGTTGTCAGATATTTTGGTTGAAATAACACATTCTTTTGTATGAAAAGAAAATTGAGAAAAAAGTTGTTATGCTCAGCATATAATTTGTAGTAAATAGATTACATACAAAATGTTATCTAATATGAAGGTTCGCATCTGATATGCCAAGAAAATGTGGTTCAGTCGATGCTAAATGCTAAATAGACAACAACATTCTGATAATTATTTTCTATTTTTGAAAAAATCATTAATTCATATTCTATTTCTAAAAAAAATAATTCATTATTGTATTAATGACAAAAACAATAATTTATTATTTTGACCGATTCATATCCTATTTCTTAAAACTAAGCATTTTTTGTATTAACGACGCTAAAAGCACTTAAATGTACGTTGAAAGTCAGCTTTAATACTATGCACCCCCATTTCCGCATTAATTTGACTTTTGTGTTAGTATGAAATGGTTATATCTGATTATCCTCGCCTCATTTCTCTGATAAGCTAAATCATAACACACATTCATCCATCGCGGTCGAACGAACTTGAAGGAAAACATCCGAAGTTTGAACTAATCAAGTGTAAAACAATTCTAGGATGTGACAGAACTAAGCATAAAAGATAATTTTCATTTATATTAATGTCGTTATGACGATTTATGACCCACTTGTGAGCTCCAGAGATGGAGTGATACCAACCGCCTGTAGAATGAAAATCTGATCAATGGTTAATTCAATCAAAAGTGTGACCAACTTTGTCTTGTAGTCATGGTGTCTTGGAGCGTCTGCAAGCAGTTAGTCCGTGATAAAGTACTTTAGATCAAACCATCCATGACTAATTCAAATTCCCCCGGGTTAAAACCAAATAGATTGATTTTTATTATCATATATATGGCATAATTGGATTCAATTAAATTAACGGTTTAATGTATTCATAAAAAAAAGGCAAGTTAGCTATGTGATTGAGGGGTGTTTAGAATGAAATGTCATATTATTGTGCAAAACCTGAGAGAGAAAAAAAATGGTTTATTGATTATTTTCTTCTTCTAAATTAAGAACTGAGTGTGACCTTGCAATGAGCAGATGGCATGAAACAAAACAAAAGTATGAAAATGTATGAACATACTAGTTACACATATGATTTCACAATAGGTATTGATATGGGTACTAAGGTTACACAAATGTCACAAGTTATCATCACAACAATATCAATGAAAAAATGTAGAAAACTCAATTAAATCCAACCACAAAATAACAAATAATCTCACCACTGGCGCTTCTCGCAGTGACATTAAACTCCATATTCACTCACTACTGGCAGACACATCTCCACATCAGACCTAGTTTTAACCTTTATCCTGCTACAAACAACCATAAAAGCCCTACAGCTGCTACAGTTAACCAACCCAACACATAGAGGGTGAAGAAAATCGTGAAAACCACTGAGGGCCCTACACCTGTGATAGTGAACCGACCCCACATGTAAAAGGCAAATAAAATGGTAGTTTTGCCGATTCTGTATTCACCATTTTGCAACTTGACCCAGACTTGCCAGCTAATGTTAGTCGGTGTCTAGACAAATAAATAGAATAATTTCCCACTGGACAAATACAGCCACTGTGGCCTGGGAGGGGGATTACCCTGATATTCTGATCTCCACCCAGGGGAGAGTTCCAAACTTTCAATGTAGAGCATCCTGTACGATCACAATATAATCATATCAGTGTCCGTGTGTGTTGTGTGTGTGCGTGTGCATGTGTGCATGTTGTGTGTGTGTGTGTTGTGTGCGTGCGTGTGTATGCGTGTGTGTGTATGTATGTGTGCGTGTGTTAGTTGAGAGTCAGATTTATTGGAGGAAGTTATTTACTTTGTGTTCATTGATTTATTCATTGAAGTATTGGTATGAATGCAAATTCCTCCTGCTCTAAATATCACAGTAAAATCCACAAAGTGCAGATTTAACTCGTTCTTTTGTTTTCTTCACCATCACAAAGTTCTAAAACTGCATTATGTCAACTTTAATATTGGGAAATATAAACCAGAGACATGTAGATGTTTCCAATGTCCAGTCCCTTGCCTGTTCTCGGCAATGTGTAGAACTAAACTGAATTTGGCATGAATACATAACAGGAGAGGATCATGTTTAATCATTTTTTTTAAATCCCTGTGGCAAAATTGGCAAAGACCCATCAAAAACAACTTGGTGTTTGTTCGTGTTCTCTTGAAATGTCATGTTCTTATAAAAACCATGAATAATAAAGATTGTCACTCCGTAAAAATTAAATTGATTTTCTTTTTAATAAAGTGTCAACATTTTATGTGTTTGGATCTAAGTGGAAACAGCTTATGAAGCTACGTTGGTGAAAGTAGACTGTAGATAGTAGACAGTAAACCATGGAGAGTAGGACATATATAGTAGAACATAGAACATTAGACAGTAAACTATAGACAGTAGACCATAGGCAGTAGATCAGACAGTGAACTATAAGCAGTAGATTATATACAATAAACCATAAGCAGTAGATATATAGACAGTAAACTATAAGCAGTATACTATAGACAATAAACTATAAGCAGTAGACTATAGACAGTAAACTATAAGCAGTAGATTATATACAATAAACTATAAGCAGTAGATATATAGACAGTAAACTATAAGCAGTAGACATATAGACAGTAAACTATAAGCAGTAGATCATAGGCAGCAGATAACAGATAGTAAATTATAAAGCAGTAGACTACATATAGTAAACTATAAGTAGTAGACCATAGACAGTAGACTATAGACAGTAAACGATAAGCAGTAGACCACAGACAGCAGACAACAGACAGTAAACTATAAGTAGTAGGCCACAGACAGCAGACAACAGACAGTAAACTATAAGTAGTAGGCCATAGACAGCAGACAACAGACAGTAAACTATAAAGCAGTAGACTACAGATAGTAGTCAGAATATGGTGGATGAAGATCAAACCAATCATCACATCAGTTCTGGATGCTTTCTGTTAAAATTCCAATCAATAAATTATCTCCCAGTTTCACACTTCTCAAACATGAAAACCTAAATAATTTCATGTCACATTCCACTAAAACTACTTTTTTTTTCATATTTTCTAATGAATACATTTGCTAAAGTTCTATGAAGGTGCTTGAGAAATACAACTTTTGGTCTGATTTGGCAATCTGAACGCATTTCCAATCCCAATTGGCAAGTTTAGCAATGACCACTCAAGGCGGCCAATCACAGAATGTACACATCCCAACCTGCATTACCACAATTTACTCGTAAAATCAGAAGTCCCCGTGATGAAAATTTGATTTTTGTTGATGAAACATTTCCAAAATTTAATATCTTTCCTGCGAAATGTAATCACGTGACCTTGAGGAAATTCAGAAATTGAATCAACCTGAAGTCTTTGAAAGGTCAAAAAATAATTCCAAGCCAAATCAGTCCCTCTTTGTTTGAGCAATTTCCTAATAGAGCAGAGACTAGGGTCTAGTGTTATTGATTCAGGGTAGTTCAACATATCAGGAGTCTTCTTGGAAAGTGTCGCAATGCTAAGAGATGTGGAATCTGAAGTAAGCGCCAAGGGCAAATATTGGCCTGAGAATGGCCTAAGACAGATTACTGGTACAGCGGCCAGCGGCCTCCATAAGGATCCCGGCAGAGAACTGGCACAGAAATATGGAAGGAGGTATCAGATCGTCATGTTACATCTTTTACAACATGGCCAAAGGCATGGTTGGTATTTTCAGAATTTGATTTCCCAAAGCTGTCGAAAAAACCCACAAGTTTTGAACTTCCAATGGGAATATAACTTCTCACGTCTGTAAGATACTTCATTCTTTGGATGTTATTAATCAATCCGAGGTATATCCTTCATCTTATGGAAAGTCAGATTTTATAGATCTGTACATTGAAGCGTAGCGAATAAAAAAATAAGTTAAATAAGTTTCAATCAATCAAATTGAGGTTCCAGCTCACCATCCATTTAATAAAAATATGAAACTGTCTAATTACCATTTTAATTTAACAAGCTAGTTATCGGTTATTGTCAGCGTATTTCATTCACGCTGTCAGTTTTATTTTGGGAGCGAGTGTGTCAAACAAGAAATTAAGTGAGAAATAATGAATCATCAACTGATAGGGTTAATTATTACTCAAATAATTCCACTGGTGACATCTATTATCTCCCTTTTCCTAATAATGTCAAGGCCATTTACATCAGGAAGGTTCTAGAATTGAAAAAGATCATGAGAAGAAAGTATGAGAAAGTTCCTGGTGGAGTTTCTCTTCCATCACGTTGTGACACATTAATCTACTGCAAGACAACGGTAGGCGTCACTGTGACACACGGTGAGTTCTCATCCATCTGCAACATCGTCCAATCAGATTCCTGTCTGCATCTCTCCACTTTACCCCCAGCGTGAGTCTATAAACAAGTCTATACTTGCCTACCAACAGACACTCGTTCACGGCAACAAACTAGATCCATTAACCTTTCCTGTGCTGAAGACGACTGGAGATGCTCTAATAAGCCGTGATCTTCATTAATCTAACAGGGAAAGGGTTAAGCTGCTTAAAAATTAATCTCAACTGGATCCATTAACCACTGCTCTGCTGAAGACAACTGGAACTGCTCTAATAAGCTGCAATTGTCATTAATCAAACAGAAAAAGGGTTAAGCTGCTTAAAAAGTAACCTCAAATGTATTTTGACATTCCTACCTCTGCATACTTAAGAAACTGATGATTGTGAAACAGTATCTTAAAAAGAAGTCCCTGTTTCACGGTATTATACCAATGACATCATTTGACCTCCGTTAACAGACAAACTGGAAGTCATCAGGTCTCCAGGCCATGAATCTGTGCAAAAGTAGAACCAGGTTTCCGACAGGTAATGCAATTTTCTCCAACACTTCCAGGATTTGCCGTGCAATTATCAACATATTTCCTCCAATGGTGCCAGACTAACATACGTGGATGGAGTGTTTGTGACCGTGTCAGTAAAAAGCGATGTTACAGGGAAGACTACAAGTTCAGTGTTTCTGGCTACACGTTCTGTGTGTGCTCCAGGAAGTGAAAGTGTCTGGTAGTCGTAGATGAAGTGGAGTAATCCCATAAGTTAGCCGCTTTACTTAGCGAGGTCAATGTTGGTGTAACCTCTCAGACTGTCTGGACTCTGTTAAGTATAAAATGATAACTGGAATGATGCAAACTTTGTGGAACTGGAGGCAGGGGAGGGAGGGAGCGAGGGAGCGAGGGAGGGACTCTGTTAAGGAGGGAGGGAGGGACTCTGTTAAGGAGGGAGGGAGGGACTCTGTTAAGTATAAACTGATAACTGGAATGATGCAACTTTGTGGAACTGGAGGGAGGGGAGGGAAGGAGGGAAAGGGGAGAAGGGAGAGAGAGAGAGAGAGAGAGAGAGAGAGATAGAGAGAGAGAAAGAGAGAAAGAGAGAGAGAGAGAAAAAAAAGGGAGGGAGGAGAAAACAGGGGGAAAATAGAAAGAGCGGAGGGGAAGGGGAGGGGAGGAAGAGGTAGAGAGAAGAGGAAGGGAGGACAAAATAGAAAGAGAAAAAGAGAGAGAAGAAAAGAGACAAATAGTGTTAGCTTATTGAATCTCCTTCCTTGCCAAACACAGAATATAATTTTTATTCTATATTTGGTATACATGTCCTCCTTTAATTCAATCCTACATTTAGTATCTGTCCGTTAAACACATCTGTACACTCAAATCAAAGGTGATATCCTGTTCTGACTACGTTTCCATATAATACCCAGATCTCTGATAACCACGTCCAGTTGGAGACGGGGTATCTCTGATACCATCTGACCAAACGGCACATACCTCCACACTGACCTCCATGATGACCTCATGACAGACCTCATGATGGACCTCCGAGTCCTGTCCCAGTCTGGGATGGCTGATCCTCGTTGAGCCAGTATTATGCCAGGCTTTGGAGAGGATTCCCGGCATCAGGAAAAATGGCTCAATTTTCTCATATTGTCCGCTCAATTATGCAATTTCTCTGTATCAAGGATTAGGAAACATCTCAGCAATATTGTCTGAGCCGTCCAAAATGGTTTTACTCAAAGTTTAGCGAAACAATTTATGTTGGTGGAGGCGTGGGAAAGACTCAGATGAGGTAATATCTGGGTGAGGTAATATCTGTTTTATACACCGTGATTACTGGATGACCTCGTGACCTGGAGCACATAGAAGACGGGACAAAATAGTTGGTATTTCTTTTAGATCTGCTAAATCTCTTGCTATTTTTGCAAGGCCCTCAAAACTCGTTCAATTCATGACCTCTTGACTCCAAAGGTCTTCAATCTACCAAAGGTCTTCAATCTACTGCCTCCAATGAAAGAAAATAGTTCCCTATTATTGTTTCTAACCTTCCTGTTTTTATTGTGATTATAAGTATTCTTGAAAGGGCTTTTTCATTAATAGTATTTTATTGCATGACAAGTAGACAAAATAGCCAATTTTGGATTTACTATAAATTCCCTTTCTATTTCAATATAATTTCCTTGTAGAAATAACAATATTATTTATAAATATGATGACATTAGATCTCCAACAGCAGGAATGATGAATGCCTAAAAGGGGCACCAGTGATTGTAATGAATGGCCCCGGAACCAGCAGGAATAATAACATCCATTCATTAGAAGCCCCTGTCATTCCTTCCCAGTATAGAAGGGATATGATTTATTATTGCACTTGATCTTATATTCCATGCTGTATGTATCCATTCCATTGGAAATTGTTTTTCTCAGTCTCTTAAATGCCACGGATGTCTCAACGTCCGATACGTAAGTAGCCGTGCGAGCCCGGTTCAGACGCGTATGTATTACCTCGTCGTCTTCATCTGAACAAACAATTTCCATAACAGCTGATAAACATGTTTGGAGGAATTACAAATGACACATTGCCTACATTACTGTCATTGCACGGACCCAATCTATTAGAGGTAATTTGTATGTCTCTGACCCGGGAGTATGCAGACCAATTTTGCGGGATATGAGAATGTCACAATCATAAGAAGTCTATTCCACCCCTCGGTGCGTCGTCGCGCACTACTCGGACTTCAGTTAATGTTTCTGACTGAGACTGGTCTGGGCGGGCGGTAGTCTTGGATTAATGGAATGATCCCCCCCCCTTTCCCCCCCCCCCATGTCTGGTTCAGCCAACTAATTAAAGTCAACCCCAGGTCTAGGTAGACTTGAAAGGGCTATTACAGCCATAACAGACTATTCATTGAACATATACTTCCCATATAAACACTTCTCTGCTTTTAACATAAAACTATATAGCCCGGACACTTATTGTTCAAGATAGTGGTGGCACTACAATTGTAGTCGTCAGTTACAAGTGCAGTGAACAATTGGAAGCCAAATGGATTTACAACTTTACAACTTAGCAGACCACATTATTATGATGAAGATTAAAAATAATTTAGCATAAAATATTAGAGAATATTAGGTTGTTTGCTACGACAATTTAGTATGTATAATATAAACTATTTACTGTTAATTTGAGATTTTAAGTATATTCGACCAAATCTAAACAAAATATTTCCTGATGGGTTTAACAGAATCATTGTCTATCAGGGCATCTCTGGTTTCTTCTAGGATAAAGAAGGTTAATGACCAGGGGCAGTATTCATAAAGGTTTGGGGCTTGTTTGTATTTTGGATTATTTTTATTATTACAGGAATATGTTGGGAGTGAGTGAGTGAGTGAATATGGAGTTTAACGTTGTAGCGAGAATCTTCCGCCGATTTGCGACGATGGAATATGTTGGACAATCCATCCCAAAGCAACCATGCATACTGAACTCCCTGAGACAGATAGCTCAGATGTTAACGCATGGATTGATCAGCAATGTGTCAGGAAGAAGTCATACAAATCAAAATCTCCTTGTTTCTGTGTAATTGAAATTGTCAGTGTCTTTTGAAGAGTGTGGCTTCACAGATACATCACAGACATCACATACATCACATATACATTACAGATACATCACAGGTACATCACAGACATCACATAAATGTCTTTTGAAGAGTGTGGCTTCACAAATACATCACAGATACATCACAGACATCACAGATACATCACATATACATCACATGTACATCACAGACATCACATAAATCACACTCAGACAGTAGAGATCAAAATATAAGGCTTTACGGAGACATCATAGAGACACGATAAAGAGACATCACAGAAACAATACAGATATATAATATTGACATCAATGATTTAGTAGAGATATATATTTAGACTTTATATTGATATCATGAAGACATCATAGAGAGATAAAAAAAACTTGTCATCATGTAAATGTCATAAAGACATCACAGAGATATATAAAAAACAATATATTGACATGGAGCCATAATAAAGATATGTTGACATCATGGACAAACCATATAATGAATATTGACAGCATATATACTAGTATGCATTACAATTACAGACATAATGAAACGGTCTTAGAGATTTTTTAAAATTGGGATTAGTGTCGCTTTCAAGATTCTTTCACTTGTCAGTTTTAGTTGAATGTTGCAGTAAACCTGCGAGCACCGGCTGGTACTGACAGACCAAGAATGATAACTGTATTTTCAATCGATAGACAGGGCATCCTATCAGTATATTGTGTCAAAAACGTAACTTTCGTGAATATTGATGCCTGGGCCCCGGGGTGGGATTTGAACTCGGAACCTTTGGCTCCGAACCAAACATTCTACTACTGTGCTACAGACATAATCAAAACAGTACAGAGACATCACAGAGACATGTCTTCAAGTCTTGTACCTGTCACCTTCCTCACCCTTTTGTCTATGACAAATAAATGTCTGTTAAAATTCTGCAATATAACATTAAATTTGCAAAACCAACATTAACTAAACACCACTATCCGTTTAATCCTCTCCATGCTGAAGGCAGCCAGAGATGCCATAAAGAGCAGTACCTGTGCTTAATCCAGCAGGGAGCGGGTTAATTAAAAACAAAAGAAGGGAAAAACGTCTTCGGAAATGCTTAGCTCAGACCCCATGACCATGAGCTGCAAGACTTGGTACTACCATCACTCACAGCTGCACAACCTGTTGCCTGGCCCAGACCCAGACACAGCTATACACACCAACATCCAGTGTATCAGAAGCAAGCAAGCCAGGGCCATCTGCCATAGATATCAGCTTCCTAATAGAGGACCGCGGCACCCAACAATAAGCTCACATTCTGGCGGACGTGGCGAGCAATAATGGCATACCTGTTGTGCTAAATGGACAAACCATGGTGAGATATTACCCCGGGACGACTCTGGGTACGTTCTGATCCTCTTAGCCAGCGACAAAGTAACATAAATCTGCTTTAGCCAGACCGGTTTGATCAGAAAATAAGAGAATCTCCAGGGTATTTATGGAGGCAAATATATCATGATGGGCAACTAGAAGGCAATTTTGTGGCAGGCGGTTCTTTGAAAGGTTTCAAATGATCCACTCTAGAGTGCATTCACATATACTAATATAGCCAATAACCACATACAGTCGCTAGCTCTTGAATGGTTATCAACTGCAGATACAATACTTTGATATATGTCTGGTTCATGGTAAAAATGTATTTATTGCTTGATGGAATTCTTCGTTGGACTGCACAAGAAATCCTATATCACTGCAATGAAATCCTACCAACAGTTCCTATTATTAATGGTTATCAACAGAGATACAATACTTTGATATATGTCTGGTTCATATAGTATGTAGTTCATGCCTGATAAATATGATGGAATACTTCATTGGACTGTTTAAGAAATCCTCTAGCACTACAGTGAAAGCCCACCAACAGTTTCTTGTACATAGAAGATCTACCCTTAGCCTTCTAGAATTATCATAATTACTTTTTAATAGGGCATCAGCATAAAAAAAAAAGGTTAAAGCAAAAGGAATTTCAAAGCAATTTGATTAAAAGATTTACATATTCATCAAACACAAAGAATACTTATTTGGCATGTGCTCAAGGGAAAATAGGACATTTGAAAAATAAATGTTATTATTAGTATAAAATATGTACGCTGTACAGTCTCATTTTGTAATGCATTTGAGTATTCTGATATTTTATTCAGATTTCTTCATATAAATGTAACATGCTCTACAATTATAACTGTATATTTATTAGGCCTTTTGTGAAAAACTCCCAATGTTTCGATACGGCCAAGTCGCCCTTTGATGTTCTAAAGAACCTCGTCTTAACATTCATTTAATCAGCTTTGTCATCCCTGTCTTAGCTCATGCGTAATTACTTCAATGCTTAGCACTTCCTTTTTTTGCAAAACAAATGCAAAAGAAATCGGAAATTTCTGCAGATGTGGTCGGAAAAACAACGAATTTGCACTTACAGATCGTTTTACGAATTTCGCGCATTTTTAGCTAGATGTGCATACGTGACGGTTTTCCCCGAGACGACAGCCGCCCGATAGCTACGTCAAACTCTGATGCGTTCAACGTCCCCGAGAGAACCAGACTAGTATAAACTCTGAGAAAGTGCAAAAACTTTGATCGCTAAAGCACCAAAACACTGTACTCACCGGTTCGTCGTCTTTTCTTCGCCAAACTCACATCGAGTCCCAGTTGAGAAAATTAATCCACGACGCCTGGGTAAGATCTTCGCAAAGAAGGAAAATCAATTGTAGATATCGTAGCCAGGGATTTGGGAGTCCGCGAGAAATCTGGTTACCTAAGGTATTTGACAGTGCGTGATATCTTCCAATGGAGTAGGACTAGAATCATCCTGAATGTCCTAGCTCTGATGTCCTAATCTGTCTTGCCTGGAAATGGTGTGTCCCTGCAAGAGGTCTAACACTCCTCGGCATTAACGGAACCACGGCCTACTTCGTAATCAATGTGTTCTAAGTTGTAATCAATAACAGACTTGCCATTCACCCCAGCTCATCCAGTTACACCACTGTCTAAATAAACATGCTTTTTGTTAATGTCAGGTAAACAAAACGTTCTCTGAGATTTTGATTAATTCAAGCTGCTGTATGCGTCTATGTTAACTAAATATCCCATTAAGTTAGCTGTTCAGGGATCCCGGAAGTCTTTCCAATAAATATTGTTTAAAAAAATATATATATATTCCATCTCCATGATTTAATAAGGACTTGGGTAACAGAAACGATGCTGCCTTTTCAGAGTAAAGAGATTATGGCAAGAATCATGTGCTTCAAATTATGACATATAGGTGTAGGTTAGAATCAAGGTTTGTCAAATATTTTTGTTTTCAAATTAGTGAATAGAATGGCTTTCAAAGATTATTTCACTTACAGTGTCAAATAAATGCATGCAGAAAGACTCAGCACAGAATTGATGATACATTTTGAGTATGATTTCATGCTCAAGCTCAAATTTTATATTGGGATTTGAGATTGGTTGGTTGGTTTGGGGTTTAAAGTCACTTTCTAGAATCTTTCACTAATAGGAAAAAAACCACAACCAGTTGAGCAAGAAATTGTACTAAAAATGTTTTGTAATATAAGGAGCCATACTCATTTTAATTATATAACAAAGTCAATAATTCATCACCACATAATATTAATACCTAAGGTAATGGTTGGAAAACTTTTCATGTTGCAACAAATCTGGCTGAATTAGATGAATAAGCTCAAACCTACATGTGTAAGTGAGGACCATGCTGATCCTGGGATTTGAACCTGAGATGTTGGATTGCGAGTCCAACACTCTACTGACTGAGCCAAAGAGGTAACTCTGCTGGCCAAGACCAGTAGAAGCACCTCGTATCACACATGGCTACACATGTGTCAATGTACTAAAGGCATACATCAACACAGACTAATCTCTGAAGATGACTCTACTGATAGGCTCCTTCACACAAGTCTTCTATTCAATCTGACGGACATCCACTGCCACCATTAACCCTCTCCCTGCTGGATTAGACACATGCCCTGCTCTATACAGCATCTCTGGGTGCCTTCAGCATGGAAGGAGTTAAATCAATCAGTTTCTCAAGGTCGACTCGCCATATCATCATCGCCGTGAATTAAGGTCAATTACAAGAAGTCTCCAATACCACCCATCTCTCTAGACCCTCCACGCATTGCCTGAAGAACGGCTATTTGTTTAGAATCTTGAATCAGCTTAATTAAATGAAATGACAGTTTATCGAGGCGACGTGACTGATGCTCGTAGCTGTGGCTCTCAGTACTGACGGCTCTAGGCATTGGGCCCGCTCCGAGGAACTGCCGCCCATGCAATGGGTCCGTGCTCGTGATATAAACCTGGACGAGATGGCACGTATCGCACAGCTCCGATACATCGCTCTCGGTACGTTCCCGACCAAAACTCTACAACACAGGATTTTTCACATGGGGATCAACTGACAGTTCTGCTTATCAACTGCAAAGTCCAGACGCTACCCAATTATAACGCTATCTCCACTCGGCCAAACACTATATCATATATTACAGTTATCATAACTCTCGGACTGAAATGTGGATTTGCTTTTTGCAAGTCAACGTGGACATTGTATTGGCATATGATCAAATTTACAAATGAGACATTTTCTATTTTGGCTATGGTGAGTGATTTGGGACTAAGACACTGTTTTCCAGGGGGTTCAGTAATCATGCTACTTGTAGCAGGAGCTAGAGCTGGCTAAATATATTGATAATCGCGATTACTATCAATGAAACTGTTTAGTAATGAATAAGATAGGTGGGTGAGATGGGTGGGTTGCGAGTGAGATGGGTGGGTGGTGAGAGATGGGTGGGTGGTGAGATGGATGGGGGGTGGTAAGTGAGATAGATGAGTGGGTGGTGAGGTAGGGTGGGTGAGATGGGTGGGTGGTGAGTGAGATGGGTGGGTGGTGAAATGAAATGGGTAGGTGAGATGGGTGGTGGGTGAGATGGGCCAGTGGTGAGATAGGGTGAGTGAAGTAGGGTGGGTGAGATTGGTTGGTGAGTGAGATAGATGGGTGGATATGGCCAGTGAGCTGGGTAGGTAGTCAGTGAGATGGGTGGATGGCGAGATATCATACACATGAACTAGGGTGGGTGATATGGGTGGAAGTCATAAGGTGAGATAATATGTACATACCAAGTGTTTTATGCAATTACTAATACAACCATCTTCACAGGACTGCAGTGTTTACAGCAAGATGTATGTATTGCAACAAAATCTACACGCACATCTATGAGTCATAGCAATACCCCCATCCCTATTCCCAAAACTTTCCCTCAATTCGTACACATTCTTGCATTTATTCAAATCAAGGAATGTCTCAAAAGTATTATGACATATTTACTACTATGGATATAACCTATATATTTACACTTGCTAAACTTTTAAACAATATAAACATTCTCATGCTAATGACCAATTCAGATCTATCATATTCCCTGTATGAAGGCCTTGTTGGAGAAACCTTCATACATACAAATGTCAGACATTATACGCACTTAATACCAGTTTTACGAGACATGGATTATTCAGACATTCCGTGGATAAAGCTATAAACGTGGATATCTGAAACTAAACCCAGAGCCTGGTAGTTATATATTTAAATAGCCTAATCTAGTTTTCTCATCAGAGGGCTGCTAATTCCAACGTTTGACCTTTGTGACATTTCTCTCAGTTTTTGCCAGGCAATCAGATACAAGTAGAAAATTGATCCTCTTCTTACAAGAAAATATATGGTTGGCGATAAAATACACTTCTGTACTTTTCTTTTTGATGATGACAAGATATCTGTTGGTGGCAACGAGATATAAGATTGATGGCAGCCAATCAGAGGCTTCCATCAAATGATGTTTTCGGAGGACGGCCTCTGGAGGCTATAGGCTGAACTGTGAAATGAGTTAGATAGGCTATAAGTCCAACTCTTATCACGCGTAGTACTTAAACCCACTGCCAGGCGCGGGGACGTATATCTCAAAATTACAATCAATAATCTTTAATAACATGGACATATTAGAGCATTTCAGCATGTGCTCTATCATTGAAGACAAGATGGAAGTAAAGAAGGTTTTTTTGTATAACGGACCATGGAACTGATCCTGCAGACCCTGTGAGGGTCTGAAGATCTGTACATTTGGCAGATCATGGAAAGTGTCATGAGCCTCATTGTGAGATATTAACACTCGTAAGCGAGGAATTAGCTTTACTGGCCCCCGAGCAATGACACATATATACCAATTTTGTATGAAATAAAACTAAAGAAGCCATATTAAAATGAATATTTCTTTATAATATATTATTTTATTTTATTTCTGTATATTTATTTATTATATTTGTCATATTATATTTTGTATTCTACGTTTATTTATGTATTTATTATATTATTATATTTTATATTTATTTGTACAACATATTCAGAGACAAATCAAATCATACCAATTAAATTACATTCCTTTAACCCTCTTCCTGCTGGATTAGGTACAGGCACTGCTGCTTAGGGCATATCCAGTTGCATCCAACATGGAGAGGGTTAAAACAAAATAATCTATCACTTTAAATTAGAAATAAGTGAATGATTGTTTTACGTCACAGCTGAAATCGTTTACTCATATGTGACGACATTAAATTAGATTTTTTTTCATATTACATAACGGTTGAGCATTTTTACCCATTACCCAAACTCATTATTTGTGATAGATACATTTGTTGTAGTGTTTACTGACTACTGGTAATTAGTATAAATACAGAAACTCTTAATAGGTTTGGTGGACAGATTCTGCTGTCTTGACAAAATGTTATATAGGCTGTTCCCATAGGAAGGAAATCACGTAATAACAGACATGTCCAAGCAAAGACTATGAAGCCTAAAGCTTGAACCAGAAAACAACAGGACAAGGAAGTAGGAAATATGAATAAGGATGGAACTTTAAATGGACAGAAATTCTGCAGAAATATGTAAACGATAAAATGTCTGTCTGTGATGATTAGAAACAAATGGTGATATGTAAACTTTATATTTAATTCCCTATTTTTTATTTGTAAAATCTTTGCTAAATACTAAATATAATCTTTTCATGAAGTTGTAAATACATATATTGATACTTATAAGAACATACATACAAATACACAAATGTGACAACACAAAATTGTCCTTGATATATATTTTTCAATGGTTTAAATATGCTTAACTTTATTAAATATATATTATTGATTTTTAGGAATGTGCATTAAAAAAAAAGAGATTACATTGGCAAGAGATTAGCATCAGTGAATTAGGCGTGCGTTTAGAGAAGCATGTGATTCTGGGAAGGCCGCTGGCAGAAAGTAACGATTTTTAGCGAAACCAAGCTCATTACAGCTCGCAAGACAACATCTAACAGGCACTAGCAAAAGAAGAGAAATAAAAATAACAGTACCCTGGGCATTATGAAAAGTTCATAAGACATTTGTTTTTAGGCTGTATATAAAAAAAACTACATTTTTGCTTTGAGGGACCCTTCATCAGGAGACTTGGCTTCGGGGAATGTTACTAATGTTATATATGGACTATATAAAGTCGCGACATTCTTGGCCGGAATGTATGCTAGTGCTCTCAGGAAGATGCAGCAGCTGAAAAGTAAAAATTTCTAATTCTTTTCAAGCACACTTCAACTTTTAACTTTATTAATAACCCTCTCCCTACTGGATTAGGCATAGGCAAAAACACTGTTCTCTATAGGGCATCTCCAGTTGCCTTCAGCATGGAGAGGGTTAATAAAGTCACGCATACAAGTACACAGTAAAGTTTCATTGCCAATCCAAAGTACAGACATTCCATGCATATATAAAGTTCAATACAAATATATCAGGTACACATTGGTTAGCAAGGAATCCAAACTAAAGTCAATAAGTATGTTAATGTAGTATTTAACACATATATACTATATGGATCAATTTCACAATTTGTTATTTTTTTTTTTTAAATTTTGATTTGGGGTTTAAGTCGCTTTCTAGAATCTTTCACTAATATCACGACTTGTCAGTTCAGGGCAGGAGGAAACCCGCAACATCCGTAGC
>JAUTBV010079312.1:0-19276 GCA_032361325.1 Lepetodrilus fucensis
CCACTCTACAGTCAGTGCATCCTATCAATATCGCGTCAGAAAGGTAACTTTCGCGAACATTGATGCCGGGCCCCCTGCGCGGGATTTGAACCTGGAACCTTTGGCTCCGAAGTCCAACACTCTACCACTGCGCTACATCCCGCCCCCGATTCAGTTGGGAGGAACTACAATGATGGCCTGTTTGTTTTGTCACTTTTCTCATTCGGAATACATTCGAAATTCATTCTGAATGTTTCGATTTATACCAAAGTTGGCATTCGGAATAGCTGGAATACATTCAATTTGTTTGATGTTTTTTTGTCGAATAGATTCTTCTATTCTAGAAAATCATTCTGGAATAATATGATTGTGCAAAACGAACAGCCCATGAGTGAGTGAGTATGGAGTTCAACGTAGCCCGTGAGTGAGTATGGAGTTCAACGTCGCTGCGGGAATCTTTTACCCATTTGCGACGAGAGGAACTACAAGGAAGTGGCAAGGATCAACAACATCAAGTTACCACAGATATTAACTATCTTCTTTACAACTATATGGCTATACCTCATGTTTTGTACAATGTCGAGTTAATAGATATGTAGTGATTGAATTACCTCCCCTTAGATTAAATGCACAGTAATATTTGCATTGTTAAAAGTTCAATTTCAAATGGCACATTTAACTGACAATCGTAAACTATTAAGCTTTTCAATTTTTTATTTATTAAATTTATTTTTAAATCATGTAATCCATACATGGCTAATATCTCCTAGAATATGAACATTTTAGAGAACATTTTTATAAATCCATCAATGTATAAATTGTCCAAACCATTAATCACTGGGTCCCTGATGCTGTAGGCCATACGTAGTTCTCCTGGGTCAAAGGTCAGTGAGCTGTTGAAAGACCGCTTTATCTTCGCTAATAAATTTTGGTCATCCGTTGGGAACTGATGCTGAGTGTAGCGATTGGCTGTAACGTCAAAGGTTTATTTATAGAACTAGATGAGTGCAGGAATATTTCATCCATACGCATGAGCAAATAAAATTTAAACAGGAAAACCTTCCAAACAATCTTAAACTAACTGATTGAATATATTGCTTTAATCCTGTCCCTGCTGGATTAGGTAAAATCTCTGGTTGCTTTCAGCAGTGAGAGGGTTAAGTTGCAGCAGGAAGGCGATAGAAATCTTAAATAAATCATCTTTCTATGAAATGTTGTGATACGTGACAATAAATGATCATGGAATTTTAACATTACTGCAGGAATCCTTCACCCATTTGCGAGGATGTGACAATAAATTGTGGACCCACCGATATCCATGATTTCCCGGACGCCCTCGTCAGAAAGGTGGTTAATATGAAAGAACCAAGAGCTGGATCCGGTTCCCGTAGAGACGGTGACTCCAGAACTCTTCTGCTTCTCTGCCGGATCTCCATCAGCCTTCAGCTCGTAGTACGACACTCTGCAAGAAATGGAATGATGTACCATTACATTTATCAAGATGTACAAAATGTTTTTGTTTTGTTTTGTTTTTAGGAAAATGTAGGAAAACCCATAGCATGAAGCGAATTGACTGAATGCATATGCAAACTGATTTCCTGCTATTTTCCTACTAACCAGTTCAGCAAACTACTACCTGTACTGAAAAGTATTGTTGGTTGAACGCAGCCCTGCTGCATGTCCTGCTGCATGTTGTATGTAAAATAGGGTCACCCTGCCGACCACAATAGATAACATTACAAATAATCGCACATCCTTCAGGTCACAACGACTGGTCAAGGGGGAGACAACCCATAAATTCTTCATTTCATTGTCTCAAATGTCTAGGATGCTCATAGCATTGGGCAATTTACCCACACATTAGGATAATAGTGAATGTATGGGACAGTTTTAGCAATAGGATAAATTACCTCCTAGAATTGTCATGTTTGCCCAGCTGTGGCATTAACCATCATAATAACACAAAACACCATGACTGGTTAATACACTGAAATTAATTAAAAGAAAATGTTCTTGTGAACTTTTTCTTTTTTTAAATTTTTTGTTTTTGTATCGTGATATTTGTGAAAGATTCTAGAAAGCGACTTTAAACAGTCGCTTTCTAGAATCTTTCACAAATATCACGACTTGTCAAGTTTAGGGCAGGATGAAACCTGCAACATCCGTAGCGCTGAATGTTGCAGTAAACCTGCAAGCACCGGCTGGTACTGACAAGACCAAGGATGATAACTGCATTGCCACTCTACAGTCAGTGCATCTTATCAATATCGCGTCAGAAAGGTAACTTTTGTGAACATTGATGCAGGGTCCCCGGGGCAGGATTTGAACCAGGAACCTTTGGCTACAAAGTCCAACGTTCTACCACTGCGCTACCACCCACTCTAGAGTAGTCACACATGTTTAATATTAACTCCAACAGATAGAGGGTTAATAATCATTAAAGGCACCCTTCCACTAATTCCTCCAGGCGTCTTCTATGGACATGCTCCAAGTCTTGGTCGCAAAGAAAAGACAAACTACTCCTGGTATATTTTCGACATTTTTTTTTATTCTTCTGTGCACTGTTGCTCTGTCGGAGAGCCAAATAATCCTAAAAATACATAATAATGTATTCATCTTTCGTATTATCATATCATATCATATTAAACATGCCTGATTGTTTCAATTTTCAATTTATTATCTTTACAACAAAATGTTTTGAACCCTCTTCTGCTGGATTAGGCACAGGCACTGCTCATTCGGGCATCTCCAGTTACATAGAGCATGGAAAGGGTTAAACATGAACAGAAGACTGTTTTCAATGTCAAAAGTTACGCAAAGTATGCAAAGTTGAGTAAAATTTTAAAACAAATTGCTCAGATTCGCAATTCTGTATATATTTTGACAAATAACATTCAGCTTAATATTTCTATTATATATTGATTGTACGATGGTTGATATTATTCGCAAGAAATTATATTTTGGTTTTCATTGCATTAGCATCAAGCTAATGTTTGTTAAAAGCATGTGATAACTGTAGTTGAATAGACTGAAAATGATAACATGAAATTAATAATTGTATTATTTATTTTGATTATATATTTTCTAAAAGAAAGGAAGGAATAATAAGCAAATAATAAAATTCACTGTTGGTACGTAATACGATTGTCAACTATTTAAATATGTGTGCAATATTAACTGTTTTGTTAAGAAATTCTATTGATTTTGAAAGCTCCAATATACAAAACAACAGTGCACAAAAAACATCTATTCTTGCTCAAGAGTACAAAAACAAACAAAAAAGAATTCACAAATCAGATAACAATATAGTACAAATTCTCTATCTACAATAAGTTACCACACAAAACTAGCACAGCCATCAAATCTTTAATCAAGCCAACTCTTAAAGGACTACTGCCGATACTGTAGTTAATACATAGAATATCACACAATATTGCACGTGATTCGGAGGTTCCATGAGTAAGACACATGACGTCACCTTAGGTCGCAAGAAAAACGTGTCGAGAATCATATCTCAAGTGGAGATAACCACGTGACCCCCCCACGCAAACAGCGAGCTTTCATTTAAAGGGACGGTCTTGTCCACGTTTCCGCCCGTGTCCTTGTTAAATAGGACTTGCACCTTTAAATTCAGATTTCTATCAGGTACAGATTATGAAATTTAAATTTAAATTTAAATTTATCAATTAATTAAAATATCCGAGGAACATAACATTGTACTTTTCTGCCGAAATTTTGGATCCACAAAATGAGTAGTATATATTTGCAATTTTGAAACATTAATATGGTGTGTACTACATACTCTGACACAATAGTGTTCACTTCAGATTATTCTACTTTCAAATCCATACAAAACACACCCCAATTTCCCACAAACCTTCTTGATAACGCAGACTGATTGCCTTGTCGCAATCCTTGCCTCGTAATTCATCTTGCTTTATTTGTATTTCAGATTTTCTGAAAATACGTCCTCGATAGACACAATACCTTTCAGCATACAGGAATTAATCAACCTGTAAATTTCTGACGGCATGACACGCGTACCTTTAAACCCGAACTGTGGGGAAACATCTGATATAGAACTACACTAATGCTTAACAACAGTTAAACAGCTTAAAGGCATAACGGCACAAAAATTCAGGCCAAAAAATCAAACTTGAGCACTTAAGGACATGAGGTGGTCAGTATTATGCTTAGATTACACAGAGTGAATTATCACCTTAAAGAAGCACTACCATTCATAAAAAATTAACATTTAAAAAGAAATATTAAAATTCATAAATATTTAAATGTGGAATGATTATCCCATTAAAATAACAAAAACAAAAGCAACCAATAAAAATACACTGTTTCTTATAGTAAAATAACAAATTTAAGTTGTAAATGTAAATGTGAACTTCTATTTTTAGCTCCATTTTCAGAATTTCGAGAACATCGGACCCATTTCTTCCTTTAACCATCGCCCTGCTGGATTAGACACAGGTAATGCTCTGTAGAGCATTTCTGGTTGCCTCCAGCATGGATAGGGTTAAAGAAGAAAAGTTTGCACAGCAAAAAGTCAAATGACTTGTAAAATCTATTTAAATTTATTTTTATTTTTTATGAATGGTAGATTTTCATATTTCAAGGCAGTCCTTGGTTACGTCCCAGAAGATTGACGTGGAAATGGAAGGTAATTTGACACACAGGGGAAAAAAATCAATCCATAACATCGTGAAAATGGAGCAGGATAATGTTAGAAGAACATTGAGGAGGAGACAAATGTCGTCATATGGTCAAAACTTACATTAATTCGGGTTTCGTAAACACACAAAATATTCTACATAAATGACTACCAAATACTTCGCATTACATTAAAACTGCAAATTACAATATTCTCGCATACAATTAATTCCTGTTATTGTAACTCTGGTTGCCATATTTAAATATTGTGGTGAAATATTAAGATAAATTCCGCTGGGAGAACGTTTTACCTGATTAACCTGCAATTTCACAAACATTTCATGAACATTGTTTTTAAGTTCATTAAATCTTAAAATTGGTGCAATTTAACACAATTGGATTTAGAAATGGCATCAATTTTGTAAAATTAAAAATAAATAGATGCTTACGAAAAGTCAATAAATTGTTTAATTTTTTTTAAATGGAAAAACAATATTTGAGAATTTGTAATTTACAGTAACCCTTCCAGAGACTACTTTCCTGTTGACTGATTCAGTTCAAATGGCAGGAAGAAACAACATGACAAGTACCTGTAATTTCA
This sequence comes from Lepetodrilus fucensis, assembly GCA_032361325.1. NCBI lineage: Eukaryota > Metazoa > Mollusca > Gastropoda > Lepetellida > Lepetodrilidae > Lepetodrilus > Lepetodrilus fucensis. Next base: position 5,243 of record JAUTBV010079312.1, read on the forward strand.
AATAGTTTTGAAGAAACGCACTTGAATGAAATATAAAATGTTACGAACCGAATCTATCAATGAAAAGATAAAAAATAAAATAAATAAATAAATAAATATTTTAAGATCACTTGAAAAGTCACCAATAGATTAACATAAGTGTAATAAATGCATCAATATAAAATTGTAAGTTGGTCTTAATATTTATTGAAAGCACATGAAAATAACAAAACAATGAGATATGCCAACAAGATAGTACCGACACTCTACATAATAATTCTATTTTAGCACCCATGTGGATAACTTAAAGAGATCGTTCAGACAGTATTTCGAACCCTGCATCTTGTGATAACAATTCAATGCATAGGATCGGAGAAATTCGGCTTTTGCCGTAAAAATAACGGTAGGTGTGATGGTACAAGGGAAGACATTTTTCTTGTTTTCCCTTTTTTTAATAATACGAACAAAGCAAAGTAAAAGATCACCGACATCATATCAGTATTTTTTTTCTTTTCAAATTACGAAAATTCTGGTCAAGGTAAATAAAGCTGGAACCATTTAAATGGTAGAAAATAAATAATATTAAAAGAAAACCAACCAAAAAAAACACCACAATTTCAAAAGTGACAGGATAATTTAGAAATTTGGTAAAATTACTTATTGTAATTTAAAAAATATATAAAATTAAAAAATAAATAAATACATTTTCAAAATGGTAGATCTAGATCTGAATTTGTGTTTTAAAATATCTTTAAAATTCAGAATGTTTATTGTTTCATCACTCGTACCGTTATCATTACAAATGACATTTGCCACATAATCACATTACAATTGATGTAACGGTAAGTCATAGGACAATATAGCCGATGATACGGCATGACATTACACGCACACACACACACGCTACTGACGCATTCTGTACATGTTATCATATATATCACACACCTAGAGATAGAGCCTGTCACGTGACCAATCAAACCTCGTTTTGTCCAGCAATTCCCCCTTCAACGTGTGACTAATAACAAATCATGATCAAATTAGATTCTGAATATACGCTTTAGGTTTCGGCCATAGTTGGGTTTCAGTGTGCGTCTGATGATCATGATCAGAATATAGGTCATTAGGTCAAACGAAAAAGGTCAAGGTCAGGATGTCCTTGACCTCATGTGAGATTGACCTTGGCCAAGTCAACTGATTTTTTTTTTAACATTGTATTTTCTTATTGCTGTGTACAAAATTATGATTGGTCATGGGACAAAATTGTGCTTTTTCATTAATGGAGATAAATTATTTGTACAAAATTTTAAAATAATTTAAGAAACGTTATGGCCGTGGAGTTTCTCAGGAGGTTGCTCCTGCCCTTTGATGAGCGCTATGCCTATTTAATGAACTGTCTCTGGAAGGGTTTTGGGATGGGGGGTTACGGCCCGACGACCGTGAGAATGAACTTTCACGTGACGTCTCTCCTCGTGACTTTGACCTCTTCCGGCTCCGGCGGAATAGCTTCTTTAGACTGCCCCCTAGTGAGCGAGACTTTTTCAAGTTCGGAGACCGGGGAGGGTCCTGAGACCGCACGAGATCCATATCATCTGGAGAGAGAAGAAACAGGGTCAGAGGTGAAGGGTCAACATAGTAGAGGTCAAGGTCAATGGAGGGTTAGAGGTGAATGTTACAGGGTCAAGTCTGACACAATAATTGCAAGACTAATCATTGTAATTCTTTTTGACCGTTATAATGAAATTACAATATCACATTGCTGGGTAAAACTGGCCCCATCAGGCATCATAGTTCTGAAAGTACATGTTGAAAACTGAAAGACAATATACAAGTCAGCAAATATGTCAGCATTGTAATAATCAGTTATATGAATAATACAAAAATTAAATATTTTCCTATAAAAACAATATTCATTTATTATTATTATGTCTCGTTTCATAATTAACATTATGCATAGTTCCTTAATTAACATAACTACAACAATAATAGTAATAGTAATAGTACTACTAACAATAATAGTGTATTTATATTGTGCCTAATTTACAGCCTTCTATAGCTACTTAATTGCTGTCAGTGTCCATAAAACACATCTTACCTGAAAATGTCATATTTAGTTATTATTATTGACAACATTTACTCACACACACACACACACACAACAAACAACATTTTACATTAACCACTTGAAGGCCTAAATCATCAAACATGAAAATTCACATTAAAAAAAATATCCATTTAACCCTCTCCATGTTGGAGGCAACAGGAGATGCCCTAAAGAGCAGTGCTTGTACCTAATCCAGCAGAGAGAGGGTTAAGGTATGAATCAGTCAGTAGCACTAAAGGGTGGAAGGGTTAACACACATTTTAATAGCTGATGGAGTATTCCTTTCTTCTTTTCATGCTCTATTGATGATCAATGAAAAACATTCATATTTAACCCTACTGAAGGCAACCCACAGTGCCATATATATTTCACAATTTCCAGTTGGAAAAGGGTTAAATTAATGTTCATGTATTATTCAGAAATATATGTAAATTCTAAAATGTTTGAAAGAAATTATTCATCCTAAAATTCTAATGTCTTTAAACACCCAATTTGAATGTTTATGCTGCTAAAAGAATTTATTCCTGAAATATTTTTACTACTTTTATTCCATTGTAATTTGTATGCTTCATTCCAGAAAAATTGTTACGACTTTCATTCTATTGCATCCGTAAATTCCAATAATACTAGTTTCACTGTTTCTATCATTAGATGCATCATTCCTGAAACCATATTACTACATTATTCTATTTGACTAAAGATGTTACTACATTATTCCAATGCATTTGCATCATTCCTGAAATACATTCCTTTTATTCCATTGCATCCATATAATTCCTGAAACAAGTCATTATCACCAATTCTACTATTCAATTTGTGAAAACAATAAAACAACTGTAACTATTATTAATTTATCTAACAAAATCTGAAACGAAAAATGCAAATGAAATCCCTGCAAAATAATGTTTTCTGAATTAATGCGAAGAAAATTTACAAGAATTGTAAGACTACAAATTACAACAAAACAACATAAAGAGATTACATGAAGAGATTACAAAAAACATGTCAAAACGTTGACAACTGAGATGAGAAAGAATTATTATTTTTTTTAATCATCCAAGCCTATTCAAAGTCCAAGTCTAAATCTGCTTCAAGATTCTTTCACTGCTTGCAAGGACAGGATTAAACCTGCAACATCCGTAGCACTGAATGTTGCAGTAAACCTGCGAGCACCAGCTGGTACTGACAGACCAATGATGATATCTGTATTGCCACTCTACAGACAGTGCATCCTATCAATATCGCGTCAGAAATGTAACTTTTGCGAACTTTTATGCTGGTCTCCTAGGACTGGATTTGAACCCAGGGCCATTGGCTCTGAATTCTAAATACACTACCAAATGCCGCTCTGACGACTTGGTACAATAGCTGTCTTGATGCAACATGTTAACTTGCAATATGCCAATATTTCCACAATCTTAGTAGATCTGATTTTGTTCTTATTTATCTTTCGGTAAATTTAGTTCGGTTATTTAAGAAATATGATTGCACCTTCATAATTTGTTTAGATTTAGCACAGTTGGTTAAATAATTCTGTCAAATACTATTTAATACGAACAGATGTATTTGTGTATATATTTGAACATTCTGCTTTTATGAAAATAATGTGTACTTATCTTAATCATAAACAAATCACTAAAGGATTTTATATATTTAGAAAAAATAAATGAGTGACATATCATGCACTATGGTATTATGATTTAATTTTTTGGTCTACACAACTGACAACATATAAACAAATAATCAACTATTTCTCCTACTGAAACAGCACCATGCAAATAGATTTTAATATTGATTCTACTTTTCGAACAAAGCTAGCTAATGTCCATACAAAGGGAGAGAACTACTGCAGAAAAGAAGGAAACCGATGAATTCATACATGTCTCTGAAAATGCTATTTGTCTCGTAACCATGGTAACTGTTGGTTCATTCTGTCTGTGACAAACGCACATCACATTCAATTAGAAGAAATCGCGGACTTTTTTTTACGACTTCCAGGATTTTGAAAATTAACCTTCTTTCTCCTGAAGTCAATTAGAGATGCCATACCACTCGACAACATGATTAACCCTGCTAGAGGCAACCGGAAATGCCCTAAAGAACTGTGCATAATCCAGCAGGGATAGAGTTAATGCCACGAGAAGACAATGACTAAAAATGTCTTACCGTCGCTAAACTGTCTTACTGTCGCCGAATATCGCATTCTCGTTTTTGAAGCAAACTGATGAAAACTTGAATATGAGTTTCTCAAACAAGTGCTGATCAAGCAAACTTGAAAAAATTTACAGTTCCGCTCGAGCAGTTGGCTCTGCGAGTTTCCGTGATGTGTGTTTGTGGCCAGTCACAGTAGTCCGATGCAAGGAAGGAAAGAAGGGGTCAGTGATAGTGGAGGAAGCAACAGCTGGATTGACAGATGGACAGACGGATGCTCGGAACAACCACGTGCAATTTCCCGGTTCGGGTCGTGCAATGGTTACGACAAAACTGTCCATGAACCGGTTTCCCCCAAAGTTTTTGGTAAGTGATTTTTTTTACTTGCTGCATATGGATTGTGAGTTATGACCTGTAGCACTACAATTGTTTTGTGGAACTGGGCCCATCCCAGATGATAGCAGATAAAATTTCCTATAATGTTGCAAATTAAAAATTTAGAAATGTATAAAGAAAAAAATACCGCAATGGTTACCAACGTGAAATAAGGAAATACATATTTTTTGACGGAATAGACCAAAACTTAAAGCAATAATCAGATTATAAAAATAAGTTCAATATTTAAAGTGAAATATGGAGTTTTCCCCAACTGCAGAAGGCCTTGAAATAGTGAAATTTTACATTCAGCGTTTCAGACCACTTTCGGAATTAAAACATCGACGAAAAGAAAATCCAGGACAGTTTTGTCGCCGTTTTCAGCCCTGAAATTGAGCATGGTATTCCAAAGCCAGAGCAGATAGGAACCTTTCGACTGAGGGCCGTATGTTTGCGAAGGAGGTCGAAGATAGTGATCGCCTTCCTTCATAGTGGAGACGGCACGATCGGCGCTTTGTGATCGCTTCTTACGACCGAAGCGCTTCCGAATCGCGTCTCCAAATGAGCTTTTCTTCTTTTCTGCAAGAAGTGGAGTAGGTTGCTTAGGGAAGGGGTGCTTTAAAAAGCTGTTTGTTTGTTTTGTTTTAGAATGGGTTATTTTTTGGATTGGTTGGATTAGAAGACAGGTTGATTTTCTGAACATGTCGGCCATAGTTTAAATCCTATGAACACGGAAATGTCGATTTTGTGGACATTAAGAAAGAATTTACAAAATGTTATTTTAAAATAAATTTAAATTGAATTGCAGGACTATGTCCTGTTCCAGAAAGACAATTGTCCTGCTACTGAAGGACCATGTGTTCTTCCAATAAAATTAAAGATGATAGATTTCACACATAATAAAATGTATAACATTTGTAGATAATTGTCATGAATGAACTAAACACTTGTAAAATAATACTTTTTGAAAGTAGTAATTTTCATAGAACTGTGAACATTCATCCCCTCATAATATAGTTGCAACTTACATAATTAATTTGATAATTAATAAAAAAGAAATTCCAATGGTCCTATATTTAATGGAGGTCATATTGTACGCATATTTGCTTATGCCACAATCTCAGATTGTAGATGGCTTTTCACATTAATACTAATGATCCAATCACAGTAGTGTATACGAAACACGGCAACATGACTACCAATAGGAAGACAGTTCAGAAAATCAACCAATCAGAAATCACGCCTGCAAACATCCTCGATATCTCCAATGGGCGAAGTTTCGCAACATCTGCATACGTATATGTGGACACAAATTTTAAGTTTCTCTTTGACGCTTGTTCAAATATGTAATATGTATTTTACAGATGATAATCTTAACGATTTCTCATGAAAATAATTCCTATGCAAATATATACCAAGTTGTTGATGGTCCCACCTCATAGAAATAAGGTGAAAAAAGGTTGTCCTGTGTAATATCAAATATAGGTTCAAATGTTGGGTTGGTTGAAATGAACACGTATTAATTTAACATAACCATCTGATTGACTATTATGAATACGAATAGGAAATATATATATCGGTGCTTGAAATTTGCATCTGAGAAAGGTTAAAATTAAAAATTAAAAAAATACAATATAATTTTATTATTCAACTTCAACTTTACAGTTTTCAAAAACTTAAGTGGAATATTCGATTAGATAGTTCAGGCATGACATTTCTTCAGATCTGCAGAAATAAATAAATAAAAGCCCTACACCAAAAATAAAAAGCGTAAAATTAAGATATCAGGGCAGTTTAATTTCCTGAGACAGTTTTCAACCATCATTAAAAATCATACGAGAGCAACCATTAATTTGTGTCCATGGCTACGCATGACAGGTGGTGCGAGGGGCCCACACCCTGGAGAGGTCGAAGACGCCCTGTGAGATGACAGTAACTGCTTAACTACGACGTGACTGTGAAAGTTGGACATACTGACTCAAAGGCGTCGGTACGAATGGAGGGCGGAGCCAGGGGGAACCAACGTTCCCGATACCTGGTTGCCAATGGCAACTGCGTTACCACGAAAACATAGCATTACATGAAGAATCAATAAAGATTTATTTTTTAAGTGGTTCAAATCACATAAGAAAAATATCACATGAATATCACATTTTATCTTTATTTTGAAATACAGTGTTTTTAATTGATAATTTCTGCTAGAAATATTTGATAACAAAAAAAATATATAAAAAAGAATTCATAATAAATATTAAGTAATTTATATGGCGCCTAAGATAGACTAGCTACTCAATGGTACTGAATGCTAGCACATTTGATTTAATTAGGAATACAGTATATAAAATTGTTTATTTCTGAAAGTGATCTTTTATAGAAATATAAATGGCCATAGCATTATTAATGAAAATCTGATAAAATACAATCATATTTAGAAAGTGAAAGTAGGTGGTCAGGGTTCACATTGGAATTGAAATTGGTTAGGTAGATAGGACTGAATGGGTGTTTGGTTCACTTTGGCTTAAACAATCTGTACCAAATGACTTTACAGCATAAATAATTTTTTAAACTATTATTTATTTTTATTATAAAAAGATTAATAAGAAACTAACTTGCAATAGTAAATACAAAGAAACAATTTTGTTCAAATTAAATAATGCATTGTAAGTATATATAAATATAATCTTAACATTTTTCTACAGAATGGAATATTGATTAGTACTGTCATAACAGTACTGTCATAACAAAATAAAATAATAATTAGTAATCAAATAGTACTTTCCTAAGAACATAAATTGCTATTTATCTATCATTCCATCAACAAAGGTTTGTTGATACTTTTATATATTTTTTTGTTTCAATATGTTATTATTACCTCACATCACAGATTATCATAAACGTCCAAACTTAAATTCTAAAAATATTTATTTCATCCAAATGTTATGGATCAAAGTGTAAACCTTAGGCTATCTTCTGAAACATGATATTTGGAGTTTTCCAGTTGATACCTCATATATCCTGCAAGACTGAAGATTATTATGCAAACATCCCTGAAATTGGGGGGTGGGGGGTGGGGGTGTACAAGATTTACAAATATCTCACCTTTTCCGAACGACGCCTTATCTGGAGAAGTGCTTGGATCGACGCCCTCATCAGTAGGGGAACTCTCTATCGTCTGAAGGTAAAAAAATTACCAAAGATTTCAACATTTGAATTTCTCAGTCTGTGTTGTCATACTGCCTTGACAACAATGTTTACAGGAAAATTGCTTTTATAAAGAATTTGTTTTAAATAAAAAATAGTAGTACAGTACATATCTTAATATATTAGTAATTACAAGATTTCAATGGATTAATTGAAAGAAAATAGATCAAATGTGAAAACATAATACACGAATTATCTGAGGAACCACCATGTTATGATAACAAGCTTATTATGGGTATTTTTACTTGATTAATATTTATTTTTTTAATAATTATATTCAGTGAACTATTCTAATAATATAATGAGCATAAATATTTCTAATGTTATCCTGGGGGCCTATTCTCTAAATATTCTTACAAACTTATCATATGAGCCTAAGAACAGTTCATAGCCATACTATAGTCTACTATAAGAATCGCTAAGAACTTTTCTTAGGCTAAGAAGTTCGTAAGAACATTTAGAGAATGCTGGATACTATAGCTACTGGTGGATCTAATAAGATCTTATAATAATATCCCAGTGAAAACCTAAACATAATAAGATGATTATGAAATACCTCAAAGCAATAAAGTGTCATAAATTAAATAAATATAAAGATAATTACCAACAAAATTGTTATAAATGATAATTATACCTGTATCATAACCATGCTAACATCATTAGATGTTCTATTAACTAAATGTGAAGATGTTTTAATGATACCCACATCACTAGATATATGATCTATGCTCGAAATAAAATGGTCTAAATTCTAGTGATACCCCTTTGCACTAGCTAGATCTAGAGATGTTTTATTGATACCCAGGTAAATATATAGATCCAAATCGATGATAAAGAAAATATGGACATTAAATATTAGACCTGAGTTACTTTTTATGATAGGAAAGCCGGATTGAATCTAAAAAAAAAATAAGCTGAAAATTATCCTGGTTGTAGAATGTAAAAGAAGGAAACAAGTAACTTCAAAATGTAATATTCTATAAAAATATCATATACTGTACCTTTGATCATGAAGATCAATTTTAATATTAAAAATTAAAATATATAATAAATACGGAACGAAAAACATGAAAATTAAAACAGATACATAGATAAAACTACCTTGATTATTGGTACAACTGGCTCCTTATGTGTGCATATGATAAAATGAATTCATGATATCAGTATAGAAATAAACATATTTATCGCAAAAAGAGTTTCATAAAGTTAGTCATTCAGAAAATCATAACAAAAAGATAGGAAAGAACCGGCCAAATATAAATATAAAATAAAATATTTTCACTCCAAAAATATACATTATAGAACTGGCATCTCATCATGCAAACAACAACAGGAATATATTTCAATAAAACATATATAAGAAGTATAAAATGAACTACTTTCACTTTTAGAGGACTACTTTCACTTTGCCATCAACCATTATATTTATAACATGCAAATAATTTGTACTACTATTTCTTTTTACATGAGAATTTAGAAGATAACCCAATGCCAATGAATCAAAGCTTAAAGGTGCACGCCATACTTTGAAAGTGAAAATGTACGTTGAACACAGATGAAACAAAGATACTAAACGAATGAATGAATATGTCCCAGCAGGAATACACGACGATAATACTAAATGAAAGATTTTCCCTAATTTGCTCGATTTAATGTTGAACATCATTGCGGGAATATTTCATCCATACGTGATGAAGGATTTCCTTAAAGCTAACTTGCCAGGGAATGCCTACCGTATTTACTCGTGGCGGACAAGTCGTTTTGAGTCTCGATTATTTAAAATATAATTTTGTACTCATATATAGTATGCACCCCCGCGTGAGAGGTCAGTTTTGGAGGGTAAAAAGTGCGCATTATACACGGGAAATAACAGTATTTCAATTCACGTTCAAATTTCCTTTTTCCAATTAAAAGAAATTGCCAAAAATCGCCAACAAAAGTGTAAAAAGTTTTTTGAAAGACATCTTATGGTAAATTGTATGCATATTTATTTGGTGGCCAAATTTGAATGAAGCAATGTCAACATGACATTGCTAAAAATGTATTATTGTATTCAGATAGAAATATTACAATACATTTTCTATTTTTAGTTTAGTATCAAGTTTCATCCAATGTTCAAACAGAAGGTATATATTATATCATCCTACCTCATGCTTAGATCGGCATCTTTTTTTCCATATCTGTACTTCGCAATCCAACTTTTTTTTAAAAACCTGACGCATCAAATTTCTATATACTCTGAATCGTGCCATATTTCGATGAATTACCAGAGTCTCTTATATTACCAGATTCTTATAATCTCACTTGAATCTAACCATCCGACCCCACCATTAATTTTTAATTAATTTTACTAAAATGTCAATAATGATCGTCATGAAAAACCTAGGTATAATATCAAGTGTATCCATCTTACATATTTATCATGGCTTCATTAAGTTCATAAATGTTAATGCTGATATATTTCTGACATCCAAATAGTTTCACCCATACATGCACTGTTCAATATACTCAACAAAATAAATTAAGCACTGGTAGATATTTTGTTAGTGAAACTTTTTAGTACAAAATTTCGGAACTCGACTTGAGGAATCTGGCTTTGAGATTACGAGACTTTTCTGAGTAGGAATTCATGCTCCTCAAAGTAGTGTTCACAAATTTTCGATATAAATTTTGAGCTTGAGAATGAAATCATACTCAAAAGGTTTTGTAATCTCAAAGCCTGGTGCCATTCTTCTTCCAATGTAACCACACGATTGTGAAAAGTTCTTGGGGGTGTTTTCTTTCTTGTTAATTAACCCTCTCCATGCTGAAGGCACCCATATATGCCTAAAAGAACAGTGGATGTGCCTATTCCAGCATGGATAGGGTTAAAAAAAAAAAGATTTTTTTTTTTATGCCCCAAAAGGCTAACCCTCAATTAATTTTATTGAGCATAGATTCTCAGAGTGAGTGAGTGAGTGAATATAGAGTTTAACGTCGCTGCGGGAATCTTTCACCCATTTGCGACGATAGATTCTCAGAAATAACACACCAAGGTACATGTTTTTTACTATGAACAATACAACATAGAAAACAGATCCTTATTGTAAAGTATTTATTGCATGCATTTGTGAGTATTTAATTCGTCAGAGAACAAATCACATAACATAACATACATTCAGAGTATATGAACAATGAAAAGAAGCAGTCACTCCTGACAAGAGTCAATCATTCATGATGCAAACTACCATAATGTTCCTAGTAATTCAAACAATAGAAAAATTATCAATCCTTTTCGCTTTCCAATTTTTTGGGAAAAATACGATAATTATACGAAAATTCGAAATTATAATTGTTCGTATTTTGGGGACCAAAAAAAAAAAAAATGGAAGTTTTTAATGAATCATGTACGTATAATATTCACAATTTAAAATAAATCGGGGGAAAATATTGTGGTTTGTTATCTACTTTTATTTCTTGTTTATTTGGTGACATGATAAACAAGTGTTTGGGAGCAGCCATGTTTTTTTATTGCTCCGTATATCAAGGATTTTCAATGATGTTCTAAATTTAGACATGAACAATGATACTCAAGTTTTCAAATAATTAGAAAATGAAAATTTACCAAAAGCATGCTCGGATTTTATGGTCAAAATTAGATTATTTTTGGCGATTCATTAAAATGTTTGGAACTATTAGATAATTTGAATTAGTAGGAACAAAATGGTAAGAGATGCCTATGAAAAAAACTCATTCCGTACTATAATGCCCTGCTTGAAATAAAACCAGGTGTCTATTTCATAAAGCAATCGTAACACTATAATCAGTATAAGCACCATTGTATAGTTTCATTAACCCTCTCCATGCTGAAGGCAATGGGAGACGCCCCAAAGAACAGTGCCGGTGTCTACGGCAATCCAGCAGGGAGAGGGTGTTCATTTAACCCTCTCACTGCTGGTTTAGATACAGGAACTTCTCTTTATGGCATATCCAGTTGCCTTCAGCATGGAGAAGGTTAAATCTGTGCTCAGTGTATGAATAACAATACATATCACAGATCACACTATTTCTATATTTCTGGAACCTCCCAGTTAAGTATATTGTTGTCTATAGTTGGCTTAGAATGTGACCAGAATTCAATCCAAGATGAAATTGTTCTCGTACATTATTATGCTCTAGCAAAGTACAATATTCTATCAAATATGGCAGTATATTGATGAACTAAATATAAAAGTTGGTGAGTGAATATGGAGTTTAACGTCGCTGCCAGAATATTTCAGCCATTTGCGACGATATTAAAGTTGGAATGTTGTACTGATAGTGTCAGGATATGTGATTTGACAAAACATTTCTGAATAAAGTTAAAAATGTTAAACTATATTATGTATGTTAACAAAGGAGGGTAGAATTAAACTATCTATTGTTAAATCACTAGCAAATTATATCACATATAATATGGTACAATTGAGATAACCATCTAATATCATAGCACAGTATGCAACATTGCATACCGTTTTCGACGTATTAAACGCCCTGCTGCAATAAATGCCCCCCAGTATCAATTTTGTTAATGCCCTGGTGCCCGTTGCACGACACTCTTGTAGTGCTACAATAGTTGTAGCCTACAAGAGTGTTGTGCAACGGGCACCAGAGCGTATAATATGTCAAATACGGTATTGCTGAATAAATAACAATAAAGACGTATTTAAATATTTAAAACATAACAATTTAAATAAACAAACAAATCAAAACAAGGCATTCTTAAACTGGAAGATTTGGTAACTTTGGAATGTGAGATGAAGATCAAAAGTAAAATATTGAGACAAAAACCTGAATGACATATCCTATTCACGTTTCTACAGTAAGAGTAAATAATATAGTTTCACGTAAAAAAGAATTTCTACTATTAAGTAGCTCAACTAGTAGTGAAAGTACACTTTTAACCCTCTCCATGCTGAATGTAACCGGAGATGCCTTAAAGGGCAGTACCTGTCTAATCCAGAAGAGAGAGGGTTAAAGTTATGTTTAACCTAAGAAAAGTACTTAATTTTTCCATTCAAAAATATTTTTCACATCGAAATAAAAATTATATTTTTAAATACGATTAAATAAATGTCTAATTGTGATAGAGATATTTGAAAGGCGAAAATGTGACATATTTTTTTAAAGTTCGTTAACGAATCACCGATAGTCTGGCGTCAAAAGCTGCGCCTGGGGAGAACGAGACCTTACCCTCTTGACGCCAGTGATAATTAGCGTGCTAGTTTTTGTAGGCGTTCTCGGCCGCCGGGACGGGTCCTTTAATTCTCTTATTGCAGCCTCTGTGACCGACTCCACTCCATTTATTACTATTAATTCTGCAAGATACGGAAGGGAGTTAACTCTGGTTGCATTCTCGAAACATGACATGGGGGAGGGGTGTGTGTTATGGGATGCACATGCAAAGGGAGGTAACTCCATCTGCTACGGGCAGACGGCCGCTAGAGAAAACCATGGTCAGCTTTCTACTTACTGGGTAACCGCCTACTCCACCTGAGAATGAAAACTGATTGGTTAGTTGATGAATTGCATGAAAAATAGAAAAATATATGCGTGAACCAAAAATTAAAAATTAATAAATTAAAAAATCATCAAGATTTGTTTTTGTTTGTTTGAATTTATTTGGATTTTGGAGAAACCTTCAAGAATATTTCACTCAAATCGCGGCTTGTCAGTTTTACAGAAGGAGGAAACCTGCAAAACCTGTAACACAGAGTGTTGCAGTAAACCTGCAAGCATCGTCTGGTACTGATAAACCAATGATAACTGCTCTGCCACAGTACTGACAGCGCATCATAGATATTTTTTATGTTTGCATCGGAAATTTAAATTCAGCGAACATTGACACCAGGTCACTGAATGTGGATTCGAACTCAGGACCTTTGGCTCTGCAGTCTACCATGACTCTTTCTTGCTTCAACTGATGCAAGTTAAAGCTCATAAAATTTATCAACATATTAAACGAAACAATTAATGTCTTGATTTCTGATCAAATGAAGTACTGTATTCAACGTATTAAACACCCTGATGCAACAAACATAAAGGCATAATATCACAGTTGATAAACATGTATAAACAAATTTCGATCTGAGACTAATTACGCTTGATTTATCCACCCAAAAGTTGTTATGCACTTATCCCCCGGCACTCGATAGTTATAAAACAAATCATATTTTATATTAAATAGGGGAACGTTCCGCTATTTATCT
>JAUTBV010079423.1:0-19265 GCA_032361325.1 Lepetodrilus fucensis
TTTGATAACTATTGAGTACTGGGGACTAAGTACATCAGTAAATAACAACTTTTGGGTGGATAAATCAAGCATAATTACTCAGATCAAAATTTGTTTGTCCATTATACAGGTCAATCAACTGTGATATTATGCCTTTAAATAATCATCAGCTGGTTATTGTTATCATAGGCCATGTGGTTATGACAATAGCAGAAATACCAAGTTGAGATGAGTGTGATGAGGGAGATATTAATATGTGAAAAGAGAGCAAATATGCCTTGGCCCTATTAATTGCCCTATTAATAGGGCCAAGAATACACCATGCCTGAGATTTTTTTGGAAAACTGAGACTGCCAAATATGTGATTTCCTGCCTTTTTCGGTCATATATAGCACCTATAGCTCTTCGAAAGAAAACTATATTTTAAATTAAAATATTTATATTTTAAACTTTCATTTGTGGACATATAAAAAATATGCCTAAAAACAAATAAACAAGATAAAAGATTCTTTTGCGGGAGATTGCAAATCAAAAGCGGGAAATCAGGAGATTGGTGTATTTTTCTATATTTTCGGGAGATCTCCCGATAAATAAGGAGACTTGACACCTCTGCAATAGGAAATATGTCTGTGTCTTATATATTTCTACATGATGTATAGTGCAGGAGGCAGTTCCAGATCACTATCGAGTAAATTCCTAGGCCATGCATGTTTATAATTTTATAGCTGCATTGGTAGTCTCATTTCTATTATGCCCTCACTTACTCATGACAATGTCCACTGTTGTTTCTACACTTCATGCATATACACTATATAAAGTCTAGAAATAACAGTGGATACTTCATTCGCATTGGTGTGAGTGAGTAAATGAGAGTGTGATCTTGAATACCTGTGATCCAGAACTGCCTTACGCACTATATGCATGATTATTTAAAAAAATATTGTCATGAATCATTTTCTCAATCCTTATAACTAAGGCTATGACTGGATTGTGTATAGTGGCCATTGCTACATTGTTTTGCTGTCACTCAACTGTATCTCTCAATCCTAAAATGTAATGCTCTAGGCCGATGGACAGGTATGCCAAGAGCCCTGTGCGATTTGGCTCTCTTCCTAAAACAGAAGGATCTTCTGGAAGAGCTGTCTTCCGTAAAGTGCCTGAACAGACAGAAGACAGAAGACAAACAAAATGGCTTCCAACAACATTTTGACAGATTATCATGGCAATGCAGTTCTATGAATTATAGCCAAGGACCTTTGATTGTTCGCTCTATCAAAGTATAAACACGTTCGTGGTCTATCAGCTTAATTTCATTGAACACGACATGTGACGCCATTTTGTTTCAGAAGATGGCGCCTGTCTTCCATTCGCCAAGTGGAATATACGGAAGGTCTTCCAAGAAGATAAGACAGCAAAATGAACAAGTGGAAGATAAATCTTCCACTTCTTGCAAATCGCACAGGGCTAAGAATAGGTCGACCACAACCGATCACAGCACAATCGTCATATATATTATCTGATGAATATATGGCCTTCATCTTTTCAAAATGCCCTTACTTGTAACTTTATTGGTAGAATAGTGATGCATTTATTTATTTCAAAATGTGTATCTGCAATGAGAATCCAATCAATCCATATTTTGTCGAAATTTGCTAGTTAAAGGTACCATGCTAAACGACCATGTCATGTGACATTCCAGATGAGTATTCCACTGACGTCACCGGTCCTGAGTGGCGTGGATGCTATCCACGTCGCCACGGTCTTGGAGGACTGCGTGGACCAGTTAGCCATCCTGGGCCGCATTATGCCGGCGTCCTTCGAGTTCCGCTCAGACGTCAGCGAAGTAAGTATACCGTACCGTATACTTGACTTGTGAAGTTAGTATACTTGCCATTTACCTGCTGATGTTAACAAAGTGAATATACTTGCAGCTCTTTACTGACCTCTTACATCACGGGAAAAGCCCTAGCTAAAGAGTAAACTTAAAAGCATATAAATGGCGTAGTTCGCTCCAAGAAGTTCTCATGTGAACCCATTATACTCCAATTTTAGTCACACACACTGCGAGGAGCTTGATGAAAGATATCAATAATATTTATGACAACGTTGATAATTTAGCGTAATTACTCTAATAATTCGAACAGGATAATATTTTTATTTTTAAATGACTGTACCAGTAATAAGAAATATATAAACAAGCCCGTGGTATTATGCATTTAAGCGTAAATATGTTCTGTTATAACAAGATTTTATGAATATTATATTGTAAATACTGGTAGTCAAATCAATCGACTATAGTACCGGTAGAAATTTCCATTTTCACGCTTCCTGTTCCAGATGGTGAAGGATGAGATTAGCCAGTTAGTTGCAGGTCAGCGTGACCTGGAGAACAAGTATCAGTCAATCCTGACCAAGAAACTGGACCTGAAGCTGACCACAAAGCATGCTGGGAAACTGGCTCAGGTTGAGGAGGATGTTCTGAACACGGGGCGCGATCTGAAGAACAGCACTCACACGTTCGGCCGCAGCCTCCGGCAGAACCCCATCACAGGAGACAACATCTCCAAGATACAAGAAGACAGGTACTGTGTATGCGGGTGGTAGTGCGCAGTGGTAGAGCCGAGTTCAAATCACGCACCTGGGGCACCGGTATCAATGTTCGCGAAAGTTACCTTTCTGACGTGATATTGATAGGATATGTGCTGTCTGTAGAGTGGCAATGCTTGGTCTGTCAGTACCAGCCTGTGCTCGCATGTTTACTGCAACATTCAGTGCTATGGTTTCCTCCTAAATGGTTTCCTCTAAATCACAATCCCCACACACACAAAATAAATAATATAATGGGAGAGGAACCAGAGGCTTGTTCAGGAGACGCGCGAATCTGCGAGTACACATGAACTCGCATCCTAAATGATTGTCCCTTAATATGACTTCACACATGTACTCTCAGGTTCATGCCCTCCTGAACAGAGGTCAGGTGTGATATTAGATGCACCTACAGGTCTCAGCCAGCGTTACCCCCTTTGGCTCAGTCGGGTTCGAATCCCAGGAATGGCATAGTCGTCTGTTATTATGGCCAATACCAGTAGTGTTTAAAAAATATTCCTGTGTGTTTATGTTACCGGTATTATGGCAGAGACCAGTAGAGTTTTAAAATAATTTCTTTGTGTATACATAGCTGCGTATGAAAAATACTAATCTAATCACTCAAACGTGTATGTATATTAAGGACATGCATCTATTCCATTTCAGGGAGTTTGTGGAGCGGGTGATTGCAGAGACCATGGGGGAGCTGATACAGAACTGCAGCTTTCAGATTCTCATGGATTCTGTGAGAGCAGAGAAGGACAGGAAGGCCTCCTTGCAGAACACCATCCAGAAGTAAGATGGTAAAATACTGTCCTGGGTATCGTTTCTCGAAGCCCTCATATCTTCTACAAGACCATTTATCGTAGCCAGTGGTTTCAGTAGAATCGGAAGTAGGTGGCAGAGTAACAAAAGTAAGAGGCAAAAGACCTGCATAAATCTACAAAGTAGTATCAGCAGGATTGAAAGTAAACATCAAAATTAGGGAAATACTCCTAAATAGACGGACAATTTTGAAACCACTGTATAGCCATTTCTAATCGATATCGTCTCATGGTGAATAGGAGAGCTTTGAGAAACAATACCCTGGCTCCTGTTCCACAGAACAATCGTAGCGTTACGAATGATCCTTCGTTAGCATGAAGTTGCCTAAAGAGTTGCGACTCTCTTATCATAGCATTAGGATCGTTCTGTGGAACGGGGGCCTGGCCCAGAGATTACGAAACTTTCTGAGAATGACTCCATACTCAACTCAGAATTTTGTTCATATAACATCATAGCCTGAGAATGCTGCGAGTTGAGGGTTGTGACGTCACATGACGGTTTATGAAAAAAATTCTGAGTTGAGTATGGAGTCGTCACTGAGAAAAGTTTTGTAATCTCGGGGCCTGGACTCCTCTGTACAATACTGTGTAGGGGGGGGGGTGTCTCTCACAGTGTGATTTGTAGCAACAACTTGTGTTATCGATGCATGAGAGCAATCAAATTGACGTGTTGATCGTGACATATTCGATTGTTCTCATGCTTCGATAATACAAGTAGTTGTTGTTATAAAAATTGCACTGTGAGAGTCATCCGTAACTCTAACACAGGCTCTCTAAGGTAATATTAACTCCAAGCTTATCCTATGTATGACATCATTGCTTTTAAAACAGCTACAGTTGAAGCTGGATACACTACTGGCTTAAATAGATACCATGAGCAGTGGAATGACTGGTACATACAGACACACTTCAGTGGGTTGACTGGTGGGTTGACTGGTATACACACATGTGTAGGTTGACTAGTACAGATAGACACCTAGTTCAACTAGTAAAATGTCAATCTTTTAATGGGAGGGTGGAGCTCTGCCCTCACATCGAAAGACCAAAGTTTTACTAGTTGAACTAATATATTGACACACTGCAGTGGGTTGATTGGTACAGACAGACTTCTGTAGGTTGACTAGTGGGTTGACTGGTAGAGACAGATACACTGCAGTTAGGCAGTGCGTTGACTGGTACAGAAATACTTCTGTAGGTTGACTAGTGGATTGGCATACTAGTACACACTGCAGTGGGTTGACTGGTACAGATAAACTGCAATGTATTGACAGGTAAAAACATACTAGTACACACTGTAATGGGTTGACTGCCAATATACACACTTCAGTGAGTTGACTGGTTGATTGACTGGTACAGACAGATACACTGCAGTGGATTGACTGGCAGGTTGACTGGTACAGACACACTGCAGTGGATTGACTGGTACAGACATACTGCAGTGGATTGACTGGCTAGTACAGACTGTAATGGGTTGACTGGCAGAGACAGACACACTTCAGTGGGTTGACTGGTACAGACATACACACACTGTAATGGGTTGACTGGCAGAGACAGACACATGCACTTCAGTGGGTTGACTGGTACAGACATATACACACTGTAATGGGTTGACTGGCAGAGACAGACACACTTCAGTGGGTTGACGGGTGTTTCAGGGAGGAGGACGGACGTAAGAGGGTCAAGCTGCTGCAGAAGAAGCTGAACGACGTGAAGAAGGAGAAGGAGTCTGAGCGTCAGCAGAGGAACGAGATGATCGCCCACCTCAAGGACCAGCTGCAGGAGATGAAGGCCAAGACCAACATGGAGGGCAAGTACATCAAGAAGTGTGCCGAGGTGGCCGTCACACAGACGCAGAAACGCTGCTTCCTGTCTGAGAAGGAAATGAAGGACGAGATTGAGGTGAGGTCAAGGTCACTGTTGATATAAAGTTGGGGGTAAAGGTCGATCACTGATGTGCCTTGAATTACTTTCTTTAATAATAACCGAAGGACTAATAATGTTATATGTTCAAATATTCAAAATTTCCCTTGTATTCGTTGTATTCATGGTGGTGGCTTGTGGTTTGTTTGCAGAATCTACAACGGGAAATCGATGAAGAGACTCGAGCGAATGTCGAAATTGAGACGTTTCTGAGGGCCCACCATGCAGTGAGTGTTTGACTATGTCCAGCATCACGTGGAAAATTGTATATACGATATTCTGGACCGCTATATCTGCTTTAATAACATTAGCAGTCAGCCCAGATTACAGCATAGATTAGCTTTTTGTGTGTAATATTTTTCTATTATCTAGGCATTTAAAAAATTCCAACTTGTTCATTTTCTCCCATGTATATCATATGTTCATAGAATGATATGAACAATGTCTTTTTCTAATCTAATCATGTCATGGAATGATGTGAACATAATAATATAATGCAGCGATAGAAACTTAACTTTAAAACATACTCGACTGAATAAGGATACAAATAATGAATTTCTACTCGCCCTTAGAATACCTTTAGCATTGTGATAAATAGCCCGGGCGAGTATTAATTACGAATCCTGTAATTTATTTTCTTATGGTCTAATCATGACTGTGTCATGGGATGTTATGTATTCATTTCTAGTCTACTTAACATATATATATGTGAACATAACATCTTTGTTTTTAGTCTACTCATGTCATGGGACCTGATGGATACATGATTACCGTGGTATATTTATGATATATTGATGTCTGGATATTAATTTTTGATATTGTGACACTCACTGTGGACACTGGTAGGTCTGGTTCATCGGTGTTTCACGGTTCATTGGTTGGCACGGCGACAGCATAGGCTGGCAGTCACAGAACACTGTGCTGTGCTTGCGATGCATACTGGGATAACCTGGGTATCCTTTCCTGAAGCTCTCTTATCCGCTAAGAGACCATAGTGCTCTCTTTTAGAGTGTATTAGCTATCAGCAAAGAGAGCTTTATGGTCTCTTAGAGGGTAAGAGAGCTTTGTGATAGGATATCCTGCTTTGTAATATTAAATAATTGTTAGGATAATAGTGCTATAGTGGCTAACATACTTTTCAATGATTAATAGTTGTCAGAATACTCTCTTTTTTCTTATTGTAAAGACAGTGAACATGACTAAGCAGAAATAACCATGTTATATCATGCACAGAACTGTTATTAGGCTGATTAACGACTATGCACATTCAAATTGCATAGAAACTCAGTGAATGTGAATTTACTGAATGCTTTGAAATAGAAATATTTGTTCCTGGGGTAACATTTACCTATTGGAAGCAATTCGCGATCTATAGCAAATGGCAATGACTAATTAACAAATACAAGATGGATTACATTTTTATCAGAAAGACATTTAGAATTTGAGTAGATTTTCAAAATTAAATTAAAGATTTGGTAAATATGAACTACAATAAGTTATCATTATAATTATGGCCTCCGAACCACAAAACAATCTATGAGAGTCCTAACTCCTTAGCGACACCAAGCTAATGTACAGGAGTACAACGTAGCTCGTAGTGGTGCAGTGCATATATGTTTGGAAGACATTGGCCGTGATACACACAACAAGAGCACGAGGCGAGAACACTTATTCTCCACCTCATTCTCATACCTGACACTTTTACCTTGGATCATTGTACACTTTAACCCTCTCCCTGCTGGAGAAACTGGAGATGCCCTAAAGAGCTATGTCTGTGCCTAATTCAGCAGGGAGAGAGTTAAGATGATGCTACCCATGTTAATTTATATATGGTTCACAGATAATTGCTATTCGTACTGTTCACTCAATGTTGTTTCACAGTGGTTGCATAAACAGTGAACACCGTTATTAACATACGTATCTAATGTTTGTACCTTTACTAAACCATACACATTAATCTATGAGTTGGATATTTCTAGAAATGTATTTAAATGCATGTTTACAATAGACATCTATGATAATGCAGTCGATATAATGTTAACAACAATAATTATAATAATGTGCATATTTATATCTTGACAAATTCATGCACGAAAGCTTGTTGATAGAGCTACATCATTACCCATATCAATGGATGAGTGTATATGCACTCATTTCACCTCAACTCCCTGGGAAGTATACCAGGGACAGGCGATTGTTATCTTTCATTAGTGATCATGACAGGGTGTGTTGTCTGTAGTGTTATCATCCTTGGTTTATCTGTACCAGTCGTGTAGTGCCCACAGGTTTACTGCACCATTCAGTGCTACTGGTGTTGCAGGTTTCCTCCTGCCCTAAACTGACAAGCCGTGATAAGAGTGATGCAATTTTGAAAGCGGCTCCAAACTCCATCACATCAACCTGTAACGTTTCTGCTCTTCTGATAAGTTATCTATTGATAGAAAGAAAGTAAAAAATACTTTCAATATTCTTCGCTTTAGTTATCAAGTTGATTCCCGTCGTATTTCACTGATAGCCAGAGCTGTGATTCTCAGTGTGAATTGCGGAGATTGAGTGGTGGTCAGTCTCTGGAGAGTAGTGGTCAGTCCAGTGATGGTATACAGTGGTGGTCAGTATACACATGTGTGTTTCCCTGTGTCCAGGACCTGTCTAAGAAGGTGGAGTATTGGATGGAGAAGTACGAGGTGGACGTGGAAGCCAAGCAGAGGGAGCTGGACATCATCAAGGCCTCCAAGGCCAAGGACCTCGAGAAACTACAGGACCTCACTAAACTGGTAGGCCGCAGATTCAAGGGGGGATAACTCTTTCTTAGAAATGGCTATTG
Organism: Lepetodrilus fucensis; assembly: GCA_032361325.1. Taxonomy (NCBI): domain Eukaryota; kingdom Metazoa; phylum Mollusca; class Gastropoda; order Lepetellida; family Lepetodrilidae; genus Lepetodrilus; species Lepetodrilus fucensis. The sequence continues at coordinate 8,134 of JAUTBV010079423.1, forward strand.
CTAATAGGACGACTAAGCAGCCATTTTGAAATTCTAACTTCCGGGTAGCAAGCTCTTGTAGTGATACACGCGAGATAGGCGGAGATAACTCTGAAAAACTCTCTGCCTATCTCTCGTGTATCACTACAAGAGGTCACGTAAGCCTCACGCACCAGTCACATGTCTAGTTCTGATTGGTTGCTTATATAATGCATTAAAATATTCAAACTGGCTAACAGTAGTAGAAAAAGGAGTTCTATATAGACAGTGATCCCAGGGTATTTGACGGAGGTTAGTGTAGTCATAATGGCCTGGGTTTTTGAGGATGAGTCAAGGGTAGCTGGGTGTTCTAACCTTCCCTGGGAGAAATTGGATTAGATAAACTTTCAATCACTTCTCACCCCTATCTGTCACATCCGCCTGCGCAGTGATTTTGATCGGTCTTTCCTTGAACACCAAGACCGTAGCAAGAAGGGCATACGTCCCTAGGTCTTTGAGTCCACCCCCACCAAGAGCTTTATTGGCGACACGTTCCACGTGGTAGCACGGAAAGGACATGTTGGCCTGGACGAGTCTAATATCTCCAAGTGATCCTGCAGATAGCTCCTTCCTTATTTGATCATAGGCAGGGAAGAAGCGAAACCACGCCGCCTATACATTGAAGAGAACCGGGACTTTATATAATTGTTCAAGCACAACATGTACATGGCGAGAAGGGTCTCCCAGCCTATTAAGACGAGAGGGGACGTCTAAGCGGTCTGTCCAGGGATGCAAGCTGGTGGGCGGGGACTGCCGATTGGCGAAAACATGGTCACGTGACCAGTCCGAGCGGAGAGGCTGGTTCACCCTCTCCACTTATTTGACAGAGAAGATTCAAGATAAGATAATTAGAGGAATGTTTCCTTTATTCATATACAATATTATCCTTTTAAAAAAAAAAAAACTATTGAGTGTTGGGGGAACAAGTACATCAGTAAATAACAACTTTTGGGTGGGTAACTCAAGCGTAAGTAGTCTCAGATCGAAATTTATTTGTTCATTATATAGGTGAACTAACCATCTGTGATAGTATGCGTTTAAAGAGATTAATATTAAATGGAACCTCCATAAAGAATAGCTGTTTTTCCTGGGCCAGCCTAAGAATGTCCTCGCATCCAGCCAGAGACAAGTTCATAGGCTTCTCACATAGGACGTTCTTGCCTGCTTCAAGGAACAACGTGCACAGTCTGTGATGCTCTGTGTTGATGGCTCCCACGTATACGACCTCTGAAATAGAAACCATTCAAACGAAACCAAAAGTCTTAACTATAGAAGTAGATGCGCGGCCATAACGTCATTTACATGGGTTCTGCTGGATATTACATTATTATTATTATTAGTAGTAGTAGTAGTAGTAGTAGTCGTAGTAGTAGTAGTAGTAGTAGTAGTAATAGTAGGCCTAGTAGTAGTAGTAGTAGTAGTAGTAGTAGTAATAGTAGGCCTAGTAGTAGTAGTAATAGTAGTAGGCGTAGGCGTAGTAGTAGTAGTAGTAGTAGTAGTAGTAGCCGGAAACATATTTATATATAAATATCCAAAATTACTGCTCAACTAGGCTTTTGGTAATTTTGTTAACAACACATCCATACATTCTTCTCTAAAGAAGTGTGCTTTTATATAGTTATTTTCTGTTTAACTCTCATCAGTACAGTTGTCAAAACTTACTAATCCGTACAACAGGGGTCCGTTTGGACCCCACAACTGTTTCAGGACTTTCTTATCTATTTTCAGTATACTTTTGTCTCTGAATGTATTTATATGATTATTAAGACCCCCTCATATGATAATAAATAACGAAATAACGACATTCTCGTGTAGACATATTTATATTTATTTATATTATATAAACCAGAATAGTACGTCCCATTGTTTTCGTAATCTATTGTTATAGACTGGTAGCCCAGACCCTCGAACTCAAGCTAACGCGATGTCAATATCAATGAGTATAGGGGAATTTAGGTAGTGGCGTAACATTTTCAGAAGTGGATTTCTGCCGGTGACCAGCCTGTGCATATGACCACTGGGGGGTCCCAAAGAGGTATTGTAAACACTATGTCAAATATTTAGTAAGAGACATGCATACCTCATATTACAGAAAATGCCAATAACTCTGGCAAAGGACCCTATAAATTGCAGCATTATAAATATTGTAGTTTTCAAAATATCGCCTCATAAAAATGCACTTTCAATCACTATCTTGGTAAATATTGCCATTTGAGGCTTTAAAAACACTTTGTTAAATATTAGGAAACCGAAATTCATAGCTAATCTTCCAGGACAATAACCCTGACAATGGATCCTGCAAATTGCACCATCATAGGTATTGTAGTTATCAGAATATCACGTCATGAAAATGCAGTTCTCACCACAATGTGCTAACCAAGGTTGTGTATGAAAGACACTTTTAACACTTTGTAAATCGTTTATTAAATTAAATAAATACCGCATATTCCAAATATTCCATACATATAAGAGCAGTAGCCCTGACAATAGATCCTGCAAATTTCAACATCCTAGGTATTAAAATTATTGAAATATCACGTCATGAAAATGCACTTTTCACCTCACCAAAATGAGAATATTCTAAATCTTTGAGTCAGCCCAGCGGCCATATGCAGAGGCTGGTCATCGGCAGAAATTCACTTATAAACATTATGTCACTACCTGAATGTCCCTGTACTCAGATATTGGAACATCGTTCATTTGAGTTCGTTTGAGTCTGCATGGGCTCCATGTCTATTATGTATGTACATGTACTCAGTTCTGCTGGGGACAGTTATACGCCAATCGAAAATTGCGTATAGTTATGTTATAACTGCATCAAATACAATAATATTTGGCAATGATTTCGACATAAGTATAGACGACAACTTTTTAAAAGTACAGAAAAAGATAACAAGCCGATCAAAGGTTCTCACAACGAATATACCTTTGGGGTACGTTTGGACCCCTGTTGTACTGATGAGGGTTAAACTGCAAAGTTTGTCTATCTACCGGATGTTTTGTGGGAGATGGTTCCATGGAAATTGACCTGGAGACTGAAATTACTTAAATGGTTGCATGGGAATTGACCTGGAGACTGAAATGATTGAAATGGTTCCATGGGAATTGACCTGGAGACTGAAATGATTGAAATGGTTCCATGGGAATTGACCTGGAGACTGAAATGACCGATCTCACATGATGGGTTATATCATGCTATTATATAGTCGAAACTGTTGCACCACCTACACAAAACCATTTGCAGTTTTGACTATATATTACTAATAATATACTAACATCATATAACAATATTGACACAACAATTTAAAAATAATATATACGTTGACAGTATACGTATACACACCGACAGCTTTATCTGCAGCCAGCTCTTCGTATGATCCATAGGCTTTGGGGACGTCGAACTTCCTGGCCAGTTTTTGCGCATCTTCGAGATATCTGTCTGCTACGGCTATCAACTGTCGTGCATAACATAGCATACCATAGCATTGGTAATATTTAGAACTACAACTGCATACTACTATATACTGGCTTATGTACCAATGCCTTGTACTTTTTGTACAATAAATATGTTTAAATCAACTGCATACTACGCTTGTTCTATGAGACACACGAGTCACACAGGTAGAGTAGGAAAGAGCAGTAGCCACCTGTTTCGAGGATCCAGACTGGGCTGTATTTAATAGTTCCGGTATTTAAGAATGACCCCAACTTTCAGGTGGTTAAATATGTCCCCAAAAAAAATTAATATCGTATACACTAAATGTCACGTAGATGGTGAGGAATTCCGTTTCTTACTAAAATGTCAATTTCTATAAAATTTACGAAAACAAATATTCCTAAACTATTTCTGTAACAATCACACTATTCAAATACTGGTATACCTACTAAACTATACTATATTCTCCATAACTATTCAAATTGTATTTAAGGCAGGAGTATCATGTAATGTTAATTGGACAATAACGTGTGTATATATGTTTAGTTTAGTTTAAACATATTTTATTCACAATAGAAAGGGATTGGGTACAACTTAGGAAAAAACCCGCTCCTAAAAATTTACATCACATACATTTCTATAACAAAATATAACATGAAAGAGAGAATATGTACAAAAGGAGAAGAGAAATATGCACATAAAGCTGTAGTTATTGATTATAAGGAATTATTATTTTTAAATATTTATGTAAAACGCTTGGATTTTTTAATGTACAGCTGTACAGCAGTAAATATGTTTTATATATGTATAGATGTATGTTCTCCGTAAAGTAAAGGCATAATATCACAAATATGTTGGGGTTTTTTACTAGTTCTTGGCTATATCTGCAAAGTACATTCACTTGATATACATAAAATCATGTTTGTACTTCCAAAAATATTTCCACCGTTGTGTGGTTGACGAATCCCCACTGCAACCGAAAGATAGACAACCTGAATATGGTCCGTATATACATGTGTTTGCAGGATTTGCTTCATTATATATATCATGCATATATATCTAATGTTCGCTCGCAGATTCCTTCATCGATGAGTTGATGCATCAAAGACAAGATAAATAGCGGAACGTTCCCATTATTCATATAAAATAGTAATATGTTGATAACTATCGAGTACTGGGGACTAAGTACATCAGTAAATAACAAATTGTGGGTGTATAAATCATGCGTAACTAGTCTCAGATCTAAATTCGTTTGTCCATTATACAGGTCTATCAACTGTGATATTATGCCTTTAATAATATTATCATGAGTATGTATTTATTCAATTCTGCACAATTTTCTTTTTATCAGATACATTACAGTTGTTCATGCAAAGTAGTCGGTGTCAATAATTTAATTTCTCCGTTTACCGTAGAATGAAGCTAAATTACCGATTGTTAAATTATTTCAGAAAACAGTTAATTAACAAATCAGCGAATACTGGAGATAATTTAAAACAAAACCAAAAAAAATTATTAAAATGTGGAGTTTAGAGTGGCTTTCCAGATTCTTTCACTAGTATCACGATTTGTCATTTTCGGGCATGATGAAACCTGCAACATCCGTAGCACTGAATGTTGCAGTAAACCTGTGAGCATCGGCTGCTACTGACAGACCAAGGGTGACATATATGCACTCTATATGATGGTTTGTCACTCTACAGATAGCGCATCATATCAATATCGCGTCAGAAATTTAACTAACTATTTTTACACTTGTTTTGAGAAAGAAATTCAACTTTTTTTCAAATGTTAGAAGATTAAAAATGGAAAAAAAACTTCCACTAACCGTCTTTAACAAGGATTACGCAATAACTGAAATCATGGGCTAGTTCCAACTCTGAATCTTTCCGGTCCGAATTCAAACGACCTTCCTGCCCTAGAAGTCCCTCCAGAAATATTGTTCAGCCAAATATATGTCTCTCACATTATGTAGACTACGTAACTGTAGCTGAGGTTATCACATAGGTCACTTAATAAGCACATTGTATATGCACTCAGTTGACATACCTGTGGGCCTACATGAACACTGGGAATACTATCATGGTAACGAAACTGTTATCATGGTAACGGCCCTCTAGACAAGAATACATACTTACATACTGTACAGTTTTGCAATGTATTTTTTTAATTTTATTTTTATTTTTCTGTGTATTAATTGCACATCTCATATTTTTGTCCCACTGCCATAAACGTATAGAGCACCAACTATTATTATTATTATTATTATTATTATTATTATATTATTATATTATTATTATTATTATCATTATTATTATATTATTATTATATTATTATTATTATTATTATTATTATTTATTATTGTTATTATTATTATTATTATTATTATTATTATTATTATTTATTAATAGTATTAATAATACTAATTATTATTATTATGTTACGATGTTTTAGTTTGTTTGTATTGCTTTACTACCACCAATATGTTTCTGTGAACATATATGTAGTAAAACGCATTGGATAAACATTATGCTAAACCGCTGCTAACAGATCTGGCCTACGTGATAATAATACATGAATTTTCGGTACAATAGCGTAAGCGGTTTTAATGTGAATGGTGGTATACGTTACTAAAATACTACTTCAAATTAAAGCGAGAACACTTTTCAATCTGCTTTTAACGAACAGTTGAATGGAAGAACGAATGTATAACGAACTATTTTGATGCATTCAGATCAACCACGTTCCATTCACAGATATAAGCTCGGACCTACTACATACATGTATTGTACGTTCTATTATTTGTGTACCTCACACGCATGAGCGTAATAATCTTCTGGGTGTGATTTCATTAACCCATAGTGGTCATTACATTTGCCCCTCCCCAGAAAGTCCCAATACTCCCGTATTGTTAAACTACTGTTCAGATGGGTTAATCTGCATAATATTTTACATACATTCACATATCGTCCGATACACTAGGCTATACTTTCCACTGATATACACATCCTATTATAATAGTACACATCTTCCTAACCTGAAAATGAACCTTGTACAAGGTAACACAGAAACAATTAATTGATTACCATTCTAAATTTGCCCATAAAATTTGCACTATTCAGCACAACCATCATAACTCAATGATACAGGCACATAACAATATAACTATGATAACCATCCATCTTTTGCAAAGTACATTGTACAACAATATAGCACCAACACAATTTATAATGATCAGTCTAAATTAAAATTTTCCAAATATTTCTCACTATTTCGCACCACCTATCAATAGTACAATTATCACCGTTTAGTTTGTACAAAGTACATTGTACAACAAGACAACATAACTTGATGATAAAGGCTCAATAATATAATTATCACAGTTTAGTTTGTACAAAGTATAGCACCAACACAATTTATAATGATCGGTTTAAAATTAAATTTGCAAATATTTCTCACTATTTCGCACCACCTTTCAATAGTACAATTTTCACCGTTTAGTTTGTACAAAGTACATTGTACAACAATACAACATAACTTGATGATAATAATAATAATACACATATATTTGATAATTGATAATAATAATTGATGAACACAATAATAGGATTATCACAGTGTCTCTCTGATAATATAGCATAAAACTTGACCTCAGCAGCATAACTTGATGATAAAAGAGCAGCATAACTTGACAATAAAAGCACCCAATAATATGATTATCACAGTGGTCATCCGTTGATACAATTTTTAAATTTCCAGCTAAATATTACATCACAGAACATGACACTTGGCAGTCAAGGACCAAAATCTGGTTACACAAAGGACAGGATGTGGCACTTGGATATTTAGAATACTTAATTCTCTTGTAGGAACAGGGCCACATCTGCAATTTGGTCAAAGATAAAATCCAGACTCTGATCCCTCACTGGCAAGGCACTTTCCAACATTTGAACTATTGTTTCTGCATCTTTCGTTGGTGTACCGAGTCCCTTGGCGATTGATTGAAGATAGTGGAAGTTGCCTTCCCTCATCCGGGCGGTGCTGGAAGATTCTAATGGTGGATTTACCGAGCCTGGCAGTCCCAGAAAGTTATATTTAGCCATAAGACTATCCCGCTCCATTGGAGTGCCTACTAATGAGAGTTCAATCGTCATTGCAGTGTGTTCCCACATCAAAAGCTTCTGATCGGGGGAATAACCATTCCAACCCTTGGGGGGCCAGGCGATGTTTTTCCCTTTGACGATAATGGGGACTTCCCTCCTCTTCCATTCCCGGCGAGCCGGTGGTACCAGGGGCATCACCCCTCGAGACAGCAGCCTCGTCGCTCGCTCTTTTAGGGATGGTAAGGTAGATGTCGTCGACTCACTCTCTTGTGGAACTGTGGGGGTTGAGATGCTCGTCCTTGGTCTCTTGAGGGAGGGTGTTGTACTGTTTTCTGCCTGGCGTTTACCCCTTCTGTCCGATGAGACTTTTCCTTTGCTGCCCTTCGCAGTCGGTGATCTTGCAGCTTCCTTCTGTTTGGCAGCTGGCCATATCGACATCCCCAGGACATCAGAGGGCTCAAAGGAGAACTCCAGAACAGATTGCAGGTGTGGGAGAATTTCCACCATCTTGGCCGCCATGACTGGAATGGAACTTCCTTTTGGGACATCCTCCTTTGGTTTGAATAGGACGTGGTAGAGTAGACGCATCATGATCTTATTTTGTGAGTCCAACGATTTCATGCTGAGTTGAAGCTCCAACCACTCCCATTGCTGGTTAACCACCTTAAATCTGAAGAAGGCCTTTGATTTGTCTAAAGTAATAAAACGTAGATCATAGTTCGAAACAATGTCATGGTTCAGAGTGGCCTCTACCTCGTCCTCGGTAGCTCTGATTGAGAGATCATCCTCCAGAGGGTAATCGATATCCTCCTCATCTTCCTCGTCCATTCCGGCTTCTCTCCATCCCCTTTCCCAGTCCTTCAAGGTCTTGCCTCCCAACATCTCCTTGGCTCCCGTGATCACAGCACGCCGCACCATGTCCCTGGCCTGGACTGCCCACGTATCATTTAGTGCAGGAAGGATGATCACCCGACTATAATCTCTGGGATAGATTGCAAACCAAAAACAGTTTGGCTCGTTGATTTGGCTAGTGTCCATCTCGTCAGGATGTTCCATCCGGATATGGATTTTCAGCTGCACTGCCTTCCTAAATGTGGAGCCATCTGGGCATAATGGACATATTATCTTCAAGGACCCGTGAGTTCTTGATCCATGGTGGTTCTTCAACTCCCTTGCTGACATGAAAGACTCGGGACACAGCCAACAGGGAAATGCAGGGAGAATGGAAGCCATCTCTGGAATTAAAAAGAGAACTGTCTCTACTATGGGTTAACCATGGTATTTACAAACTATCCTATATTCATCATAGCCCATCATTCAGTGTAAATTACTTTCATCATTGATTTACACATAACATCCTGCTATACCTTCAGTCCTCTTAAGATCAAAAATAATAAAAGTTCAGAGATTGTCACTTTTCTACATAAAGTTAAAGTCCACATCTCACAAGAAAATCCTAGATAACGTCACTTTTCTACCTAAAGTTAAAGTCCACGTATACAAATATCCCAGAGAACGTCTCTTTTCTACTTAGTTAAAGTCCATGTAAAAAAAATATTATCCCGGAAAACGTCACTTTTCTACTTAAGTTAAAGTCCACGTCTCGTCCCGGAGAAACAAAGTGTGTAGACAACCCCACAGAAACATCCATGTTGTTTTCTTCAGGTAAGATCTACAATATAATAAATAAAACCGATCTTCAGGACTTCCAGGTATTCAAGTCCATACCACTTCCAAGATGGGTATTCATATATATCCAGTCATTCTATATTTCCAGGTAATATCATCATATATCTTTCATACTCAACATACAGTACTAATATGCATAAAACAAATTTGCATAAATTTTGCGTTGAAATTAAATAACTTCCAATTAACTAATTATGGGTATCATAACATATGTACAAAAAGTCATCCAGTATTTATGACTGAGATTTCAGGATCCATCGTGGTACATAGTTACCTCTGTACAACAACAGTCGGTCCACATGTACTGCTTTTGCCATCTGAGTTTTGGACTTTTTCACCAGGTAAGTGAGATCATCCAACCTCTTCCAGATCAGATACGGTCCCTTCCAAGGTGAGGTAAGTTTGCTACAGACACCAACTTTCCTCACAGGGTGGAGGAGCCATACTGGTTGCCCCGCGTGCAAGACACGTTTCTTAGCTCTAAGATCATAGTGTCTCTTTTGATAAGTGACACTCTTTTTTAGATGTTCCTGGGCAACTTTATGAGCTGTCATGAGATTCTGTTTCAGACTGGCAATGTACCCTGGAGGATCAACAACGTCAAGAGATTCTTCCCTGGGCCTAGGCACCAAGGCTTGGATGGGAAGAGTTACCTCCCTTCCTAGGACCATCAAGTTAGGGGTCATACCCGTACTAGAATGCTCGGAGGCCCGATATGCCATCAACAACTGAGGTATGAAACTGTCCCAGGATGTCTGGTCATGCTCAGCATACATGGTTAGCATCTGAATGAGAGTTCTATTAAACCTCTCCACATTCCCATTTGATTGAGGATGTAGACTGGTTGACCGTGTCTTGTCAATTTGTAGCAACTCACACATTGCTTTAAAGACATTAGACTCAAAATTTGAACCTTGATCAGAGTGTATCTGTAATGGGACCCCAAAGCGACAAACAAAGGTGTCCACAAATGCCTTGGCAATGGTTTTGGCCTCCTGATCTGGCAATGGAACTGCCTCAACCCATTTGGTGAACTGATCTGAGATGACTAGAATGAACTTGTTTCCACTCCTACTCTTAGGTAGTGGACCAAGTATGTCCATGGCCACCCTCTCCATGGGTTCTCCGACTTGGTATGATGCCATGGGAGATTTCTGGTGAGTAGATGTCTTTTTGGCAGTACACTTGTCACAAGTGGTACAATACAACCCTATGTGATCTTTCATTCCTGGCCAGTAAAATGCCTGTTTTACTTTAGCCAATGTTTTCTCTGTCCCCAGGTGACCCGAAGTAGGGAGATCATGGTGATAGCTCATCACTTCCTGCCTCTTCGAGTCCGGAACAACTAACTGCAAGAAAGAATGATCTTCATTTTCACTCTCATATCTGCGGAACAACATACCCATGTGGACCTCTAACCTATCCCAATGTCTCCACAACGTCTTGGTGAAGGAAGACAAGCTGGAAACCTCTCTCCAATCAGCTCGTGGTTTATCACTAATCTTTGCACTGAGTAAGAATCCCATGTTTTCATCTTTCAACTGAGCTTGTTTTATGTCCAGTGGATTCCATCCATCTAGCAACCTCATGCTGGTCTTAGCAGAACAAGATTCCACACCAGATGTCTGCTGTTGAGTGACTACCCGGGTGAACACCGCAGGGTTGGACGACTCAGCCTGACCTGGAGTGAGACTTTCATCATCCAGGAAAGTGATACTTCCTTGAGCTGTATCTACCAAATCATCATCGATCTGATTCCCAGCTTCCTGGTGAGAACACTTCGAACATGGCATCCGAGACAGGGCATCAGCATTCTGATGTTTCCGTCCTGGTCGGTGAGTAACTACAAGGTCATAGGTACCTAACTCTTGTAGCCATCTCGCTAC
>JAUTBV010079534.1:0-17500 GCA_032361325.1 Lepetodrilus fucensis
TGTGCTGAGATATGGGCTGTAACTAAAATGTAGGGCATATGTCTAGAACAATGTGGCTTGATCTATCCCAAGTGCCAGAGTGTCTCAATGTCCATACAAACAAGTATCGTCGCCTTCAGCGTACTCAATATATAAATAAATTCAATCTCTGATCCGTTTTCTCAGGGCAGGAGAGAAAGCATTCCTGGGTTGTACATTAAGAACGCTGAGTACAAACACGAGGGGAAATACACGTGCACAGCACAGACAGTTCAAGATAGAGCAACCTCTACAGCTACGTTGACGGTGTTAGGTAAGGCATCTCTACCGGAAGTGTAAATTTGTAGTGACAGTGTCGTCATATGAAGACGTCTAATTCATTGTACGACATCCGTTGACACATACGTGTGATTTACATGTAATTTTCATTTCGTGCTGATTCCCGCTGTGACGTAAAACAATAATAATTCACTCACTCATTCCGTGCTGTTTGCGATGAAAACAAACCACATGCTAAAACATTATTCTTATCTTAGTTCAGATTGATATAGACCGGAAGCCAGTCGTCGCAAATTGGTGAAAGATTCCCGCAGCGACGTTAAACTCCACATTCACTCACTAACCGGAAGCCAGTCGTTTATAGATTATACTAATCATCACAAGTAGACAACGGGCCAGGGAACTTATTTAACATTGCCATTGCTTGCCTAGGTCCTCCCGGGGAGCCAGCAGGCGTGTTCGCGGACATCACCGGAACTTCCGCCAAGGTCACGTGGACTCTGGGGGACAACAACGGAAACCTCGTCACCTTCTTCACTATAGAGTTCAAAACAGACTACAGGCCAATCTGGCGAGTCTTTCGTCAAGGTATTGTAACGTGCATCAAGGTTAGCCTCTATAGCCAGCATACACAACTATAAACAGCATACTATTAACAGATTCCTAGTTGATGACAAATTATACAAAGCTACAATTCTGAATAAGCATGTTATATACATATGTAATAATGCTCGTACCGTATGATTCCTCCTTCATATAGAAAACATGTAATATTGAATGTTTTATGTTCATTTTGTGATGAAACCATCCAATCTACCGTATTGACGTGCTAGCTAGTCATCACTCATTAGCTACATTGAAGAGTTATTACCTATACATGGTGTCTGTATATCCAATCTCTCGTCTTTCCAGGCATCCCTAATTATAAAGCGATTGACCAAGTGCATCTCGATCGTCGGACGGCGAATCTTTTCAACCTGAGTCCTGGCTCTTCGTATCACTTCCGGGTCAGGGCGGCCAACTCTTATGGCATGGGCACTCCCAGCGTTGCGTCCCGTGAGTCTGCCGGAGTGTTTTCATTATTCTACATCCAGAAAACCAGAATTAATCGATTATACACATTTTTATTTTGCATTTACACTTTCCGGTCAACCTACACTATAGAAACTAAAATAATTATGACTGCCACAAAAATACATCAGTCAGAAACCGGAAGACAATGTTAGAAGAGAGGTATTGAAATAAGCTGTACAGCTTGTTTACCTATCCTCATTCTTTTCTGCATAAACATATGCTAGAAATGCAGCCTGATTATATATCTGAAATATATAGTAGATTAATGTTTAGTTGACGTGATGGTTATTCTGTTGTAGCGATATACAAGATCCATAGCTCGCCCCCGGTCAAAGCACCTTCAGATGTGGGCGGTGGGGGTGGAACTGTGGGCGCCCTGGTTATCACGTGGGAGGTATGACGTCACGGTGAAATATTTGAAACAAAATACAAATTAATTCTTGTGTACATGCTTGAATGTGTAAAAGAACAAATAAACGTATATTCTAGGCATACATTTATGACTGTGTAATACATAGTAATGTTAGTTAGAACTTACCTGTTTTATATCATTGTGTATTGATGAGAAAACGTGTATGTCTAATTACTAGTAATGTTTCTCTTTAGCCACTTGATGCTGAGGATCACAACGGAGATACAATCGGCTACAAGATATACTATCGTCCCAAAGCGTCGTCATTTGGAACTTGGCAGCATGTATGTCAATGAAGAGTATCTGGAACTCATATTCTATTTAATCCATATCTGTAAAATAATGTATACAATTACCACAAAGTTAACCTAGAGCTAATTACTAGTACCGTATGTTACTTTGAAAACACACACATCAACTTCAGTATTACGACCTATTGGTAGTAAATATATAACATTTGGAGTTTATTAATTTGTTAAAGGTTCCTTTATGTTGAACCATGATCTGTACATAATAATAATAATAATAATAATAATAATAATAATAAATAAAAGGGTTCTTATATAGCGCAAACACTCCACACCACTAAGGGACATGCTCTGAGCGCTAGTATTGTATACATCTGCCTCTATTTTGAGTCTTGTCACAATGTCATGCTATCTGTGTTAGGACACCGTGTCTGGTTTGGTGGGGAAGTTTGTAACCACCGTGGGAACAGAAAACTACTATCTGGAGTACGAGGTGATGGTGGCCGCCTACAACAGTCTCGGAGAGGGTCCCAACTCCACCATCAGTATCGTGCTGTCAGCGGAAGACAGTAAGTCAGAGATGCTATTGATATGTACAGTTGACTGCTATGACATTCAATGGACACTAGTACACAGTGTTCTTGAAACGTAGATCAACTCAAGCATCAATTGAAACCTTTATACTCTCATCAACACTGTCTTGTATATATAGATAGTGAATACCAGGGTATCGTTTCTTGAAGCTCTACACCTCTTTTGCATGATGGAGCTTACGAGAGAGCTATGGTCTTCTATAGTGGGATCTGAGAGCTTCGATGAATGATACCATGAATGTAATCAACCAGTTTACTAGTATAATTAATGTAATGTCTTCACATCTATGTCGTATAATGTAATGTCTTCACATCTATGTCGTATAATGTAACGTCTTCAAATGGATGTCGTATATAGTAGATGTATGAAACCATATCCCTTGATGAATTCCTATATATAGTATACAATCAAATCCCTTGGTTCCTTCACTTTGGCCGAGAGGTCAACCTCTATATTACTTCTAATCGGTACAGGGAATTGCTGTGATGTGTCATTTAATTAAGGAATCGTTTAAATAACGTTGTAATATTTCAGTGCCTACTGTGACCCCCACCAACCTGAATGGAGACTCGTATAACGGCACCGCCATCATGGCGTACTGGGATCCCGTCACCGACACACGGGAAGTTATGAAGGGGCGAGTTCAGGGCTATCAGGTACGTGTGAGAATCCTAACTTAACAGGCATACATCTGTCTTATAGTCTACAGACAAACATGTAATCCCATATACTACATCCCAGACTGATCCGAATCCGCTGATAGAGACGTGTAGAAATATAGTACTATTAAGATATTTCTTTTACTACTTGTGTTCAGTTCCACTGTTAACAGTTAACTGTGCTACGAGAGTCGTTACTCGTATACGTTAATACAAAGCTACGACAGTTCTGTGGAACGGGGACTGGATCTGTGCGAAAATAGGTAACTAAGGTAAACTTATTTCCAGCCTTAGCAATGGTGAACCTTATTGCCCATCCTCGAAAACACAGGCCATTATGACTACACTAACCTCCATATTTGACGGAGGTTAGTGTAGTCATAATGGCGTGGGTTTTCGAGGATGCTTATTGCCTAGCTTTGAATTAAGGTTAGCTTAGAGATATACGATTTCGTACAGGAAAATCTATGATATTTATTTCTGCACCAGGTAAACTTCTATATGGACGGGGAGGATGACCCCATCCTGAACTCCATCAACTACTACGGGCAGAGAGACGGAGGTCTGGTAATCGGGCTGGTGCCTGACGGGGACTACTGGGTCAACGTTCAGGTCTTCAACACGGCGGGACTCGGACCTCGAGGAGAGGAGTACAGAATCAGTACCTTTACTTCCGGTTAGTGTTAGCTTGGGTGCGTTAAAAGTGACAAAAGCTTGTGAGCGGCTTACAAGCGACTTACTAAACTACTAGTAACCAATGTTTCAAGAGTCGTATGAACCGTACATGGGACAGGGAACTAGTTTAGCTCAGCGGCTTCCTCAGTCGTGTGTAGATTGAACGCATTGCTCTTCTATTCTGCATGATGGTAGAATGCATCATTACATTGGGATGGGATATGGTAACCGTCCTCAAAACCTCGACTTCTTTCATTCTCTACGTCTGTGGTGGTATGTACAAGGGGGCAATGCTTTGCGTTTTAGAGAATATGGATGTGTTTCAAACCACCTCATTCGAATAGATGCACGATTTTGAAACCGTTTTTGTTTTGTTTCAAATTCCGTTCACTTTTATCACGGCTTTTCAATTTAGGGCAGGAGGAAACCAAAAACATCCGTAACATTGATGAATGTTGAAGTAAGCCTGCGAGCACCGGCTGGTACTGTCAGACAAGGATAATAATCATAATGATATCAAGGGATCTCTTTCAGTTAATATTTCGCAGAATAATCTGGGATGTATGTGGGGAGATAAATGTAACTTCCTTATCATCTCATACTAGTATATTATGATAACTTTAGTCGTTTCTCGAAGCTCTAATATTCACTACTGGATACCATAGCCCTCTCGTAAGTACACGATCCCCATGTATGAGAGATGGCTACGAGAGTGCGTATGGTCTCGTAGTAGATAATAAGAGCTTCGAGAAACGATACCCAGATAATCAGACGTACGGTATTGATGTTTCTTCCAGCGCCATTCCTGTACCCGCGGTTCGTGGAGGTGCACTCCCGGTCTGCTGACAGTGTCAGTGTCAGGTGGCAGGGCATCAGCACAGGCTTACTGGAGGAGACGCTGCTAGGATACAAGGTGCAGTACACGTCTTCACATCACCACCATCAGTGCCGTTCTGCTGCCAGACTTCTCATAGGAGCAGCATTCTGATACCTACCAAGCAGGGTATCGTTTCTTCTCGAAGCTCTCATATCTACTACGAGACCATAAGGACGCTCGTAGCCATCTCTAATACAGGGGGGATCGTGCACTTACGAGAGCGCTATGATTTCATAGAGGACATGAGAGCGACGAGAAATGATACCATGGGCACTCGTATACGAAACTGTGTTACTCTGAGGTAACCGGAACTCCAATCTTAGCAATGGTGTCGTATATGGGTCTGCTCCTTTCTAGCTGTAATGGCTGTACTTTCTGTCCGACGCATGCGCAGTTACCAAGGATCAACACAGCACAGTGTAACTGCGCATGAGTCGGAGAGAAAGTACAGACATTACAGCTAGAAAAGAGCAGGCTCTATGGCTACGGTTGGAGGTTACGGTTATCGTAGGTTACGCCGTATCATACAGAAGTGAGTTGGCCAGTTTCAAAAGCGTAATTGCTGGTCAACTATATATAGCGTCTAAATATACACATGTTGTGTAAATAATGTTGACACTTGGTGACCCAGTTTAATGGATTACATGTAATATAATGTACAACTTTGAACGACATGTTGTATTAACCGGTTATATATAACTTGGGTCAAATATCGAATATAATTGTACTAAAGTAGTTTACAAACATATCTCAACATATATAGATTGTAGATTTATGGTTGTAGATCAAAATAGATTCACCGTAAGCTAGTGTATGTGTGTGTTTGCGCGCGTGTGTGTGAGAGAGAGTGTGTATTTTGTAGATTCAAATGTTAAATATTGAGAAACTAATAACATACGTCATTTGGTGTCGATTGGAATAATTAAGCGACCAGGAAAAGTAGTTCCCATTTGTTTGGTCAAGGACGGGATTGTCGATAGTTCATAATGGAATAATACAATGAATGTATCAAACAGATGCGTTACTGGGAGGCTTCGGGTGATCTGGTGACGGCCAAAGACGCACTAACCGACGGGAAGGAAACCTATGGCGTGATAAGCGGAATAGAAAAGGGCGTGGTCTACAAACTCCGGGTACTAGGACACAACTGGGGTGGAGACGGCAAGAAGAGCCCACCTGTGTACTTCACCCTAGGTAATTCTATCTCAGTTAAAGACATACATTCCGGTTGGTACAATAATGAAAGGAATAATGATTATATAGCCCTACACTGTTTACAGAAAATAGCACCATACAGTTGTAGGCCAATTATCAAAACTAACATATATTCAGGTATGATCCCCTCTCATGATTTATGTATATTATTGTATTGTTACATGTCTTGTGTGTATTTTCTTTCATGCGAATATAAAAATAAAAATAAATTAAAGAAATAAAAAAACTAGCAATATAAACTATACTTGTTCGGTTTTAAATGAACATATAGCGGATAAAGACGACCAATCTTGTAAAAGAAAAGACAACACATGGGGATTATCTCCTATGTATTAGTAGTTATAGTAAATAGTAATACTAGTAATACTATAGGGGTCGTGATATGTAGAAACATCTTGAAAGCGACTCTAAGCCCAAATCTAAAAATAAATAGTTGATGTAGGCCTACTAGTAGTGGTATTATTATTATTAAATTATTATTGAAATAAGATGTATTTCTTGTGCTGTATTGTATATTTCCTGCACCTTGTATTATTTGTTTCTTTCAGGGGGTGAGGTGAGGTTTGACCCTTCCACGACTGTGATAATGGCTACAGGACAACAGCTATTGCCGTCGCAGATGTTTATACTCATGTTCTTGCTAATAACATTAGCCTGGGTATAGGCTGTGCCAGATGTACATAGACAGACATGTGTATGTACAGAGATAGTGATATCATTACTCCAGATATCATCTGCCATGCAACTATATATCTACATATCTGCATACAGCAGATTACTGTGCAACATTATACGCAAATTAACCTGATGTTGAGTGAATCAGACTGTGTTGAGTGTATCTGAAAAGAAATAGTCCCATCATCATCGTCGAATCCGAAAGTGCAAGAGTCCATAGAGGTCGTGAGCCATACTGTATACATCTTGCCTTTTACTAGGCCTCGTGGTCGAACTCCGCTATAGGAGTTCTACCCGTCCCTGGGGCGCATGCGCTGTATGTCGACCTTCGTGCACTTCCGATGTGTACAGAGACAATGACACGAGATATCTGCATGTCACATCTACTACTGGAAGAAGCCAGATACATCGTATTACGTTATTCATACACACACCTAGAGGAGTGCCACTGGCGATATACATAGTGTTTTTTTAGCGATGTCTACAAGAAAGAAACCATACACGAAATGATGCAACCGTCCTTTAAAATGGTGTCTCCTTAAATGCCAGAGACGAGTGCATGAAAGCACACACAATCTCGAGGAATGTTGCGATATTATTTTTATGATGCAGACAAAGGCATGTGCAACGTATTGTGTGTTGAACACTTCGCAGAGAACGGTATTCGTATTGTGTATGTATGAAGTTTCCAAAAGGGGTATGCACGCATTCAAAAACTGTAATGCCATACGTAGCGTGCATAGTGGCTGGTATCGTGAATATTTTATATGCAGTTGGATATCATTGTGTAAATATTTCATTCATATCGTACATGTATATCATAACCACATGATACTCTACAGCTCATATCTGGAATATTAGTACAAGTATTACAATCTAATCTCTATTGCAATATCAGTGGTATTCACAAACATGAAAAAGGAATATTACAAAATATTTGTCATTAGTTAATTGTGGACATATACCGGCCAGTGGATCAATGTATTGCCTACGCTAGAATTGTATTATTTTAACAAATTAAAGATTGCCGTGTAAATATTTAACCCGCTCGTGTCATTGAATGCTATAAGTAGAATGCTGTGACATATTAACTGGAGAATTTACACATGACCGAACTCTGAGTAGGCCTACACTATTGATCCGCGTGATTATATGGGTAGATTGGGCATTCCTGGGATGACAAATGCTCTACCGATGAAATGTTGGCTCCGTGTCGTCTCTGTGGCGCCCCAACTCTGCATAAATTCCCAAGGATAAACGCCACAACGTGATTGAGAATGTCGGCATCACCAAGCACTATTCCCTGAACGGTTCGAGCGATTGCTTCAGCCAGGCCACGTAAGTGTCCTCATTGGGCGCTTCTGTGTGTGTATCCAGCTTAGACTTGTCCGGCTTTGTCGTATTCGAGAACAAACATTTTCAATTAAGGATGGTAATTGACAAATATATATTTAAAAAAATATACTCAAGAACACAGGCTTCGTAGCTTAAGAATGTGCATAACATTTTCATAGCCCTACTACTAGTATATGAAGATTTTAGTAATTAGAACGTTACGAGAATAGGCCCCCAGAATTGTTTCCTAGTACAATATTGTAATACAATATGTAGCGGTTTGTGAATCGTTGGGGGCAACATAAATTATCATGCGACCATTTACAGTATTCCGTGCTAACATCTATCCTCACCAACCAAGAATAATCGTTCCCAATTTCAAAACGTTCATCTCAGCAGTCTGTAGAACCGGATGTCCACGAGTAGCAAGGCACGCCCGTTGACATACTCAGTTCGATCAGCTACTAGGGGCACTATGGTTCGATTAGATCCTGGCCGAAATACACATCATAGTTCTATCATATGGTTCTCGCCTATGGTAATATTTAGGTTCTTGCACAGCGGAAGTTAACGTCGCGGCGACAAACTCGGTGAGTGAGTGAATATGGAGTTTAACGTCGCTGCGGGAATCTTTCACCCATTGGCGACGATGACGACAAACACGGAGATTTATCTACATGCTTGCATTACAAAAGAGAAATTCGCAACAACCAAGTTCGATGGAATCTTATGTTGTTGCCGCTGTGGCAGTTCGCTCGCCTCTGGTGTGTGAGGACCTTTACAGCGATCGAACTCGCTCATATTCTCACTCCAGGACGAATGTCCGAACTAACATTAACAACGGAAACAGGAAGTCGTGAACATGTTTTTTTTTTATTTCCTATGAAATGGAATGATTGTACATTACTTTAAAATAACAGCAGCATTGAACGTTTTAAAAGAACTGGACGAGTCGCCTCCTTCATAGCCATTTCAGCCGTACCATAAATGGATGGGAACACAGATGACGATGCTCAGGCGAACAATAGGCATACTAAGCAGGAACGAGAATATAACAATGCCATGCCTGTGTACAATATATTATGTGTGGTTAGTTTGAATATGTATTATTTGAGACAAGAAAGAGATTGGTACCATATTGGGAAATACACACATGCAAGGACCTACCCTCAAGGAACATATCGCTTATATTAGTTAGAACAGTTCAACCGGGGATATCACGCAATTATATTACTCCTGACAATTTGCTGGCAGGTGTTATCAAATACTGTTAATTGGAACACAATTGACAATATCTTACGGAAATAGTTTCTGGTGAATTATGAAACTGAAACACTTTACGGGCCCTATACCAAGGTCATACACAACTCTATCCCTCATATTTGTTTACGGGTAACCGACAATATTAACAGTCAAGTGGTTTACCCCAACTGCACTAAGCCGTAGTATTATCACGTGGTGGAGAGGTGACATATAATGGGGGGTCGCCAGTCGAAGCAAACTGATGAAGGAAACCACTGATCATTACAAGATGGGACAAAATGGTTTTCATCAATTTCTTAATGGACTGAATTTCTAAACTACTATATTTAACAAAAAGGCACAAATATCGACACAGTCACAAGCACTGTCGCATCACAAATGGAGATTACTTGGAAATAGCACAACCTAGTACATGGTATACCTTGATCCATCAAAAGCAAAACACTAACCCTATACAGACCGCGGCACTCTGGCAGCATCTGCGCTGTAATGGCTACGAAATTAGGTTGTGAATTACGAGGACGTGCCACAAGACATCACATCTATAAGTATCTGCATCCTAGAGCCCAGATCCCCGGGATAGTGGCTTAACGCTTATACCTAGGCTTTCAACTGATGGGTGATGTTCTCACACAAAAAAAGTCTCGATTATTACAAGGTTCGGACCGAATGAAGGAATAAGCAGATTACAACCAGCTTAGCTTGAAAACATGACACTACAAACAAACATGCAGAGTCGTGCGAAATGTCACGTGCATACCTTGGTCGTTTTGGCTTGCAAGCAGTTTTAAAATTGGGCAAATATATTTGCATAGAGATGCATGATTGTCACGACATAGGTTGTCAAATAGCTCACGATTAAGTGGAAGAATGCACATGGTTAATAGCCGACACTGGCGCTGGGCCTACAAAGGGTCGGAGGAACCTGAACGACCATAATGGTAGAATCTGAATAGTTTCAAGTTAGTAGGTCAACTGTACTACATTCATGAAAATGGATACAACACCGCACAACCGTTAGTTTGTGGAAATGTTATAAAAATACAAACCTACATTGGTCATAGTCCGTTACATACACACATTAGTCTCTAGTGGCTGTACCAGGGTAACAACCACTGTACTCTGCTACAGAAATAAGTACATGCATTATGTAGTAGCAATAATAACAAGCAGGTCAACAATTAGTCAACATATCCGTTGTGTTTAGAACTTACTGTAATCTCCGCAGTGACATATTTTCATTTGGTTGGCAATGACATACTTTTTCTGACATGGCTTATAGAATAAATAGAAATATTTAATAGTTGGATTTCTCTACTACAGTTGATGTGAAATGAAAATTAATGTAAAGCCCTGGGCCTATACATTGGCACTCACGTAAATCAGAACTGACTAAATTCTGCCATGAAAAATTATACCCACCAGACATAATGCATATAACATGATCATAAACTGTGAATTACTGTTAAAATATGAATACACATACACGTGTAACATAATACTGCCGTGATGATAACATATTCCAATATAACGCTAGACTATATAAACATGACTATAGCTGTTTAACAGTATTGTGTATTTAAAACGGGCCATAGGGATAGGCAATAGAAAAGCAACGATAAGAAAACCATGTTAGTAACATAGTTCCTTCTCTGCAGAACATAATGTGTTAATTGAACCCTGTGGGTTTGAGGGCGTTTATACGCGCGCGCGCGTGTGTGTGTGTGCACGCGTATGTGTGCGTGTGTATGTGCGCGCGCGCGTGTGTGTGTGTATTGGGTGTTTATAGGGGAGAGATGCTTTTCTTTCAATTTTGACTCTTCCACATTTTAAACTTGAATGAATAATATTCAAAAACATCAACAAGCAATACCCCTACCCTAAAACTCTCCAAATCACTCTTACAGTGGGTGAAGGAAATGTTGAACATTGATGGACGGGTTACAGGATCATAACACCTTTCTGATCAGTCTGCAAGATGAGATCAGAGTGAGTGAGTGAGTGATTATTGAGTCTAACATCGCTGCTGGAATCTTTCACCTATTTGCGACAAAGGTTATTAGACAGAATTCAATACTAGTAATAGCAAATGGTCACCCTTATTGGTATTCCTATTTAATGTCCAATAACCATGATAAATAGGTGCTGTGAAAATGAAGGAGCAGGTTGGTAGGAATGAAACGTGCTATGAGCAATACGAATGATGAACTAATGATGAACTAGTTTTCAAAATGAATTTGAACAAGGAAAAGACAGGGATTCTGATTGGTTAAAGGGTGTGGAGATAAAAGGTAGTATTTGATAAAATGGTATAGACAAACCTAATAAAAACATTCAAATGTTACTATGGAATTTAACAAATGTTCAATAACTTGTGGCAAACCAACAATTAACACTGATGATAACAATAGTTTAAAATAAAAATGTAACCTTTAATGTCATATTTGATTGAGTAACAATTTTGAACAACATACTTTATTGTGGTTTTACATTGCATGTCGTAGTTGAGTATTGTCATCCAGTGGTAACGGACTGTGGTAACCGACTGTGGTAACTAATAATTATGACAGAGAAGTAATAAACAAGACCTCCAAAGATGTTTAACACTGACATGGAGATCTATAAAGTATTGGAACCACGAGGAAGAAAATCACAAATATCAAACAAACACCAAACAGATCTAAAGTGAAGAGTGTCCACTTTCAGTATTCCATTTCATTTCCAGAAAGGGTTGAATTTACTTCCTGTTAATATCATGCATATGTCGAAATGTACATATAATTATATTTCTAGGTTGTATTTATGCTTATTGTCTGCATGTACTAATCCTCCTAATGGAAATATTATGTTGCATGTATATGAATACATTGGGTCATTGCAATATTGTGACATGCTCCATTTGTGAGCACCACAAACAAATAAATGCAAACTAGCTAACAACAAATCCAACTATCAATAAAAACGACTGTATTGGCACTCATAAACAATAATAATATAAAATTAATTGATAAATATAAAACATTATGATTTTTTTTTTATCAAATCACACCAAAGAAAGTAAAATTAACATAAATAAACAACAAACATGCATATATTATATATACATACAATTGCTTTATACATTATTTCAGTTAATTTCGAGATACTTGATCTCAACAAAATGTCCAAATTACGGATTATCATAATCTGGCAATATTAGCATTGCTATTTAGATACTAATGAATCTGATCAATGAGAGAAAGACAATCCATGATGACAGGTGTATTTATATATCGGCTAGTCTTTAACCCTCTCCATGCTGGACTAGGTACATACTCTGCTCTTTAGGGCATCTATGGTTGCCTCCAGCAGGGAGAGGGTTAAGGAAGCTGACAAACCACTAAATAATGACAGCATCTAGAGAATACATTAATTCCCAAGAAACAATAAAAGACTAATACCAACCATAAAACATTTCTTCCTTAATTGTACTGATATCTGATTCCAGTAATAGTAATACAATTTGCCTGCTATTCCTAATCATAAAATAACCAAAAATAATACTTGGTAGATTTTACAAATATTTGATGTATAGAAAATACATATCCACCTACTGTTCAATCATTACAAAATATGAACACTGTCAACAATTACTGGTCAAATATTTTACCAAGCAATTGACTCATACAAACATGTTTAATAGTACATTTAAATATGTTTACATTACAATGCCTAAACAATCCTAAAAAAAATATATTTAAACAAATCTTTAAAAATAAATATTTAAAAAAGAAAACATCTAAAAAATACCAAACCCTGATCTACATTAAGTAGAACAAAATGTGGAATTAACATTATGAATTAATGATTTTACAGAGCATCATGATTACTATATGTATACACTACTTGGTGGTCAGTGGCTTATCTCAAATACTGATTGTCCAACCCAGTATATATGCAAGATGCATTAAAACAAAAATTGATGTACCCGAAAATACCACAGAATATCTGTATGGAAACATGTTGAGCATACCAAAACAAAAATAAATTCTCACTTAAAAAGATATACGGTATGAATAAAACATTACTTGCATTAAGTACTTTAAAAACAATAAAAATGCCACTTTGGATTGAAGCAATACAAATAAAAATGAAGATTCAAATTTGATAACTAATTATCATATTTGTACGTCATAAAAGTAAATGTTTAAAATGAATAGATAGATAGATAGTAGAAGTTGAAAAACTATTAAAATAATTCTGTTTGTTTATGTTTGGAACTGGCCTTAATCTGTTAATGGTACACATATAACAAACAATTTACGTAAAATAGCTTGCGATAATCACCTCTGCATATAATGAGCAAATACAAATATAGGACATTTTGCTTCACATGAGCAACGTTGTACCATTGTGTGTTGTCATTGAAATAAATACCATGGGTAAGAAATACAAGCCAAGTGACTGTTTTGCATGGTGCTCCACATGAGGTCAATATGATATAGCATATTCTGACAAACATCACGAACCCTGCTTTGAACCGTAGACTAAAAACACACTGAGAAATACACGGCGAGTGTCGACTTCCGAGTCGAGACACATGAGCAGCTATATAGCAGATTCATAGGACAAGCTTCTTTGGTAGTTCTTGCTCTTCTTTTTGGTCTTGGGCGAGATGAAGCGTGCTGTTGATTCTGGTTCTGCTTCCAGGGGAGATTCTGGTATTGTGGGTGAGACCGAGGCCACAGGGGAAGTAGGCACTGCTGAGTCTGACTCGTGCCTCGACCGCCCGAACCGATGCTTCGACTTACGTGGAGAGATGTGCAGTGACGTCGGCGTGGAACGATTTGGAGATGGAAGAGTTGGAGAAGGAATATTTTTAAGCTTTGCAAAAAATCTCTTTGGTCCAGATTTTTTTGAGTTTGGTGATGTGGGTGAGAGAGGTGATACTGAGTGAGATGAAGTGGGCAAGGGGAGAGTCTGGGGTCCGGTTAGAACTGCCATGCAGTCGGAGGTAGCTAGCGGTGAGATGTTCTCTTCGTTTTCCACCACAGTTGGGTCGAAAGCACCTACTTCGATTGCTACAATGGAGGCATGGTCTAGCTTGCCTGGAGCTTTTGACATCTTATCGACAATTTCAGAGTCTCTGTTTTTTCTTTCCGTGGAGGTCATTTTCCTCCTGGCGTACAGAGCGGGATTTTCGAGGATCTTTCTTTTTTCATCCGTAAGTATGAGGACATGCTGGACTAGGGCTCCACACAGCTCCTGGGACGAGATCTGCTCCTCCGTGACTAGCTCGTACTCATGTACCACTCTCTCCATCTCCTTCATGGAATAGATGTGTCTCTCTCGCGGCTCCATCTCGGGTTTGTCAACCACCAACGCCCGAGGAGATTCAGGAGACATGTCGTCAATGTTGTCAACACTGGACCGGCGAGGAAGAGCGATCTTGGTCACAACCGGGTCGAAATTATCCGAAATTCCATCAGTGGTGAGGAACACGATGTCTCCTTCATGGCAGAAAGTCAGGGAGTACGTCAAGTTATGCAGTTCAGGATTTTTGCCGTCTACCGGACCCAAGGCGCCACCTGCATCACGAATGTCTCGTTCCGAGGAGACGTCATGTGATCCGATAGTTACCTCCCTTATGCCATTATTGTGGCTGAATACGAAGCCAAAACTGTCGCCTACATTAACACAACATACTGCATGTTCATCTGAGTTGGCCACTGGAGAAACAAAGCAAGCACACATGGTTGTCAGGCCTCCTTCTTTCTCCAGGATCACATGGTGGGCTTCTGTTAGTGATCGTCTCAACAGTATCAGAACTTCCTGAAAAGTAGTGGAACAAATGTGTTCATGATTTGCCCAGTCAACCTACTACTTGTTCCAAAATTCCTTCTGGCTATATCAATATATTATTATATTCTAATTGATTTATTTGATATGGCCCAATATATAACAGTAGACCTCACATATACCGGACACTCGCCTATAACAGACTGAATCTGAAGTCGCGGTCCAATCTAACGCTAATTACAGCATATGCGTATAACGGACTTCAGATATAACGGACAAAAATAGCCTGTCCCAATGAGTATGTTATATATGCGAGGTCTAATGTACTTGATTTATTTCATAGGGCCTATACTAGCATAATAATTTCCCATAGAAACAAACTGTAATACTTGTTAAACCTAAACTGACTGAATTACTGTTTTCCACCATAGCATTAAATCTTTCACCCATACACGACAAGTTAAATCTAGAATGTGAGGCACACTGATCCATTGACCAGGGTAATAATTATGACATAGCACATCATCAAGCATGCCTTTGACTCCTTAAAAGCATATTATTTTTAATATTATTAATTCATAAGACTGACATGTGTGGAAGCAGGGTGTCTCCGTTCTTCAAAGAGCTTCTTGTTGATGAAGTTCATGCTGCCGTACAGAACACACCGAGCCGCTAGTCTGGACTTCTCTCCCCAGTTCACGCCGTCCGCAATCAGCATCAGTGTGTTGTTTTTGCGTGCGCAGATGGCAAAGGCATCAGCTACCGGGTCACCTGCAACAAACAAGACTTTGAATTCAGATACGATCTGATGCCCGTTGCACGACTCTCTTGTAGGCTACAACTATTGCAACGTTTTCTATTGTGGCCGGTGCCCAGTTACAACTATTGTAGAACTACAAGAGCGTCGTGCAATGGGCACCTGGTAGGCAATCGATTGGGTCCACTGTTCTAATTAGTAATTACTGAATGAAAAAAAAACACCACACCAAAGGCCTATTAGTATTACGTAATACTCAATAATGGATTTGATTGATTGATTGAATTAGTGATTTACGTCACAGCGTGAATAGTTCATCCATACGCGATGACACGCCAGCTGTGATTTGAACTTTCTATATCCAAGCATCAATTCAAAGGATATAATCTTCAAATGGTCCTCCATTTTATTGCAAATCAATGCTGGTGAATTAACTGGCAGTATTACCCGACATCTTGCCGTTGATTGGATGCTGTTCGTACAGAGAGATACAGATGCCATATGCCTGCTGCTCCTTCTTGTTCCAGTTACAACACCCAGCCACTGGCTTAGAGTTTCCATCTGAAAATGTCGGTGTTAACTTTTCATCACAAAACATTAATAAGAAAATAATGAAAGAGCACATCATATGTCACTGAAAATAAAGACTCCACTCCACTTCAGTCCACCCTATGGTGAATTTTGTATCATAAATTATTATGTCAGCCAATTACTGGCTGATGTTTTACAATATGGTGAACTTGTGCGCATATGTTAATGCAGTGGTGCATCCTCCCAAAAATAAAAATAAATAAATTAATAAATATTCTCGGTTTCCCCATCACTTAGACATGTCACATTCCTACATAACATCTGTCTATTGATGTTTAGAAAAAAGACGAAAAAGAATACTATTATACTACTATTAATAATAATAATGATAACAATAATAATACATATCCACAGAGTTCCATCTAGGCAGCTCACATGCACTTAACATTATCACTGTGAACACAAACAGTCAGCTAGACTAGGATAGTAATTAACTGCATGTATTTCAATGTATTAAGGACAAAACAATTGCAAAGAGAACATTCTCAAGCCACAAAATGCCAAGCCACATATATATATATGCTGACAGCAATGAGGTACAAGGATGCGTACTGTTGTCGTGAGTGTCGTCGGCTACGAACGCCAGGCCTTTGTCAGGTCCGGAGTAACTCGTGAACAGTTCGTCCTCCAGCGGCTCCAACTGAACCAGAGGAACATCATCATGACGCGACCCATGGTACGTCTCCGTCCCAAACTTTATCTTCTTAAGCGTCCTGAAACATAGAGCAATACAGAGTCACTACACTTGGGGGGGAAACTCTAATAAGTATGGATCAACACTGATTGATAGACTGCATAGAATTGACTTGGTTACTTTACTGTACAGCATTCTTTTAAATATTTTTTTACATTCATATTCATGAATAATTATTCGTATTTGGCACCCCATGTTCGTGAATCATGATACACAATTGCCACTAGGTTTATTCGTTGCAGCTCCAGTATTCACATTCGATCGGAAGTCGGGCAGTGCTTATATCAATATGATATTGCAAGACAGAAGTAATCTACCACACACAGGGCGCTACTGCATTTCATACCAAACTAACAGTCCAACTTCCGATCAGGGCAGTGTAGTGTTATAGTTTG
>JAUTBV010079645.1:0-19262 GCA_032361325.1 Lepetodrilus fucensis
GCCAGAAACCACTAGCCATTGGCTATAGGACTAGCATTAGTATTAACCCATGGTATATGGCGAGTGAGCTGATTTCGTGCACGTTTCATTTCTACGAATGTTTGTTTCTTCCTCTACTTCCAGGTAGAGGAAATATATCAAAGTTATAAGTCTATTCCCTCTAACGTTACTCTGGATATACATATATAAAAAGTCACATATGTCCATCAGGTAACGTTAGAGGAATCTGTAACGTTAGAGGAATCTAGAACTAGTTGTAACATATATTAATTGTAATTGATTTATTTATTGACCAAACTAAACAAGATTCAGAACTAGCCAACTCACTGTATATAATACAAATAAATGGTAACAGAAGAAGTCGTATAAACCATCACTGCACATCAACAAAAACCGACATGCAATGGTTGACACAAAGTCGAGGCCCTGCATTTAATTCCTTATTGGTAAAATATGTGTAATAAAAATCTATAGCAAACTGCTATGTGACAAGAAGCAGTAGCTTACTTTGAAAATAAGTGTGTGCTTAAATCTGAACAATTTAGGTTGATAAAGTATGTACATGTCACTTGCATGAAACAATATCAAAATCAGTCTTATGACTGGTATCTTTTGTTTACTGGTAACTGACAAAATAAATAAGGGGATAAGACAATATAAAAAAGAAATCTATGTATTACATTTGTTATTTTATTACACATCAATCAATAGATCAGTGAAGAGTTGTCTCCCTTTACCATACTCTCCGATATATCTTTAATGTTTGTGTTCTAATAATGTCATTTTCACACAAAAACAATATTACCCCAGATGCAGAAGATTTAAATGTGTATGTAAGACAGCTAATAATAATGATTGCAAAGATTTAGCATTGGATTATCACTTTTTGACACACATGGCACTTTTTGACCAATCGCTTTAAGTTATTCATACACATGTTAGAATCAGGTTTATACAATATAAATTTGGTGTACTAGTTACTTTAAAACAAAACAATGATTTGCTTCAAGTGTTTGTAACTAAGCTTAACTGGACATGTATTTCATTGTGGTAATTGAGTGAACCAGATGTTGCTGCATTTACTAAAACTCTTTTGCACATTTATCAATTCGTATTATTACAGCTTAAAGAATTTCAAATTATGGGGCGGGGCATCCCCAGTCTGAAGAATCGAGTGCCCCCGATCTACAAGATGAGAATCTTTGCACCTGATGCAGCCACAGCCAAGTCTAGGTTTTGGTACTTTGTCAGCTTCCTCAAGTCTCTGAAGAAGGCCAATGGCGAGATTATTCAGTGCAGGGAGGTAAGTCCAGGACCAATATGAACAAGCTACCGTATTTAGGCACACCTGAAATTTAGCCCATGGGCCTAAAAACTCATTCTGTATTTAGGCTCTTCGCAAATGGGTGAAAGATTCCTGCAGCAATGTTAAAAGGCATAAATATCACAGATATTTATGGTTGTTTTGGACTAGTTCGTGGCTACAACTCCATAAAATCATAATAATATGTGCGTTTGTAGAGCCTGCCATCCACCGTTACAGTGCTCTGTGTGCTGTTCAAAGTTTACTGCAGGGTTATAGGAAACTGTTTTGGAAGATCATAGTTTTAATGTTGATTTTAAAAGATTGTAGAGTTAAGACTATATTATATTTCAAGGGGGCGGAATGTAGCGCAGTGGTAGAACGTTGGACTTCGGAGCCAAAGGTTTCCAGGTTCAAATCCCGCCCAGGGGGCCCGGCATCAATGTTCGCGAAAGTTACCTTTCTGATGCGATATTGATAGGATGCACTGACTGTAGAGTGGCAATGCAGTTATCATCCTTGGTCTTGTCAGTACCAGCTGGTGCTCGCAGGTTTACTGCAACATTCAGCGCTACGGATGTTGCGGATGTCATGATATTAGTGAAAGATTCTAGAAAGCGACTTTAAGCCCCAATACCAAAAAAAAAGTCATGCCATCATCTCGCGGAGGATTACGTACCATGGACAAAATATGTGTGTTGTTTCAATTAAAACTAGAGCCAACTATCTATTTTGTCTGTTTTATGCATTGGAAACACACAATCTGTATATATATGATTATGGGTACTTCCAAATTTAAGTCTTGGGCCTAATTTTGATTTAAAGGTTTTGTTTAAAAAGTGGCTTTTTCTGTAATTAAGCCTGGGGTCTAAATACGGAAACTCTCGGTGCAATCTGAGCAGAATTCTAATATGCCTTGTCTCTTTCCTGTGTTCACGATGGTTGTGTTGTTAGCATGGAGATGTGGCTAGATTGACAGCACTTGATCCCTCAACCTCTTCTGATCTGGAGAGGTGGAACAAGTATAGCTGCTAACATTGCTGGCATTTGCTGGTATGTTGCATATGGGTGGAATATTCCTATTTACATTGTTAAGCAATACTTGAATAGAATAAGAAATCGTTTTTCTCCCCAAATAACAAAGTAAACACAAATGTAGACTCATCTTGAGTTGGTTCTGCAGTTTATATTCATTTTACCACCATATTTACACTACTTGTCCTTTATTAATACTTATTCATACGACCCAGGTCAAATTCATATGACCCAGGTCAAACCATTTGACGCTCTCCTGCGACTGCGATTTTTAGCATGTGTTGATATTTGGTGCACCGTACATTGGGCGATCGAAACCCGACAGAAATCGTTAGTGTGTGGCCAGTTTGCGGCCAGCATTAGGGCGCCAACTCCAAATTCGTCTTGTGGCAGTTGAAAAACTTTTCTAAGTTTGTATCTCACTGTGTTTTTATATACGGGTAGTAACAATTGGCTATTTTGGGCAAAACTGTTTACCAATGTTTATTCTCATAAGTATCTTCATAGAAACAGATGAGGATCGATACTTTTTATTTTGTTCTCTTCATTAGAATCAGTGTTAAATAGGCCAGTGACCTTGAGTGATGCAGTGTTAGCCTCATTTTGATATCTAATTAATCTATGCAGGTCACAATGAATAAGTATTAAGAATCATGAATGATGAAGTTGTTCACACATTTGCAGGTGTTTGAGAAGAGGCCAGCTGTGGTCAAGAACTATGGTGTCTGGCTACGCTACACATCTCGCAGTGGCACCCACAACATGTACCGCGAGTACCGAGATCTGACTGCTGCCCAGGCTGTCACTCAGTGCTGTGAGTGTACCCTCAATTCTTGTGTATGATAGCGGGTCATTTGGAAGCAGTCAATCAGCGTAGGATCATTAGCTCTAAATACGAGTCCATTTAAATGCATCCTGTGTTTTACTAAAATTCCATGAAAAATACCTCAAATTTATTATTTCTTTGTCCAAAGATACACATTTGTCTCCTTGGCTACAAATGCACCAATCTCATTCTATCTGAATTAATTCGGTTCTTGTAGAATAAAAACTTGTGGTGCAATAGAAAAGCAGCCTGTCGCCTTCCTTGTCACATTTGACCTGGAAGTGAATCATGGATGCAACATGTATTTTAATTTTTAATATGTTTCTACATCCGAGTGTTGAATATTGAACTGATTTGCATATCCGAATCCTGAATGTTTCTCACCCACCAGACTGCAACATGAGTGCGTTTGTTTAGGCCTTGAGTCGCAGCGCGCTAGTGTCAAGTAAAACGTTAAGAACACATAATAAAACGTTAAGAACACAACGTGCGAGTCTGTAAAGTACGTCAAGGTGAAGTTGGTTTCGTAAATTGTTACATTTTTCGCGATTGCTGCAACATCATTGACTTGGAAAGTACCTGTTTTTTATCAAGCAATATTCGTGAATGTTGCCTTTCTGACGCAATATTGATAGGATGCACTTTTTGTAGTGGCAATGCAGTTATCATCCTGGATCTTGTCAGTACCAGCCAAATGTTGCAGGTTTCCTCCAGCCATAAACTGACAAGTATAAATTGTGACCTTTTGGTATTGGCCTCTTCAGTTATAGCGCAAGTTGTGGTAGAAAAACGGGATGAAAATAGGCCGTTTTATACAACTAACAATACCAATAGTTCGACAAGTCAGGTGAACTTTTTCTCTGAATACCTAGAACCACTTTATAGCATGTTTAAATGGAAAATAAATTGCTTAAAATGCATCCAGTATTTTACTAAAATTTGTTTTTGAGGGGTCAATTAAGATTCCATGAAAATACCTCAAATTTATCCTTTCTTTGTCCAAAGATGCACATTTTCTCCTGGCCTCACAAATGCACCAATCTCATTCTATCTGAATTGATCCAATTCTTTTAGAATAAAAACTCGTAGGTGCCAAATAAAAGCAGCGTGTCGCCTTCCTTGTCACCTTTGACCTGGAAGTGAATCATGGATGCGACATGTGTTTTAATTTTTAATGTTGCTACATCTGAGTGTCGAATATTGAACTGATTTGGATATCCTAATCCTGAATGTTTCTCACCCACCAGACTACCTGTTTTTATCGAGCAAATGTGTGTACCTTGATAAAGTATGGTACGTCACAGCCAAATTGTACGCTTAAATTGTTTTTAATATTCACTAGTCTTGTTAATATTAACGTAACCCTAAACTAAACCTAAAATAGTAAACACTTGTGCTCTGTTCTTGTCACCTGCTTACAACCTGAGTTACATCAACTGCGCATGCGTTTACCCAACGCTAGTGTCTCCAAATCAAACGCACCCAATGTCACTTGAGCAGGTGATAGTACATTGGACATCGGAGTCCAAGGTTCCAGGTTCAAATCCTGGCATCAATATTCACGAATGTTGCCTTTCTGACACAATATTGATTATTGATAGGATGTACTTTTTGTAGTGGCAATGCAGTTATCATCCTGGGTATTGTCAGTACCAGCCGATGCTTGAAGGTTATTACTGCAACATTCAACACTGGATGTTGCAGGTTTCCTCCAGCCATAAACTGACAAGTATTGATATAGGTGAAAGTCTAGAAAGGTTCTCTAAAACGAGATGACAATATGCCTTTTATGCAACTGACAATACCAATAGTTAGATGACAAGTCACATGACCTTTTTCTCTGTTAGATTCACGTTTGTCTCCTGGCCTCACAAATGCACCAATCTCATTCTATCTGAATTGATCCAGTTCTTGTAGAATAAAAACTCGTAGGTGCCAAATAAAAGCAGCCTGTCGCCTTCCTTATCACATTTGAACTGGAAGTGAATCATGGGTGCGACATGTGTTCTAATTTTTAATATGTTGCTACATTAGGGTTGAGTATTGATTTGCATATCCTAATTCTGAACATTTCTTGCCCACCAGATTGCGATATGGGCGCTCGTCATCGAGCCAGGGCATCTTCAATTCAGATCATCCGTGTTGAAGTCATCCCTGCCAACAAAACTAGGAGGACAAACATTCAGCAGTTTCATGTAAGTAATGTGGTATTCTGTTCACATACAAAAAAATAAGTATATGGTCAGTATTTTGACAAAAATGTATTTTTTTTCATGTTATTTTTCATATATCTTTACTAAAATGTATGCAAATTTAGGGTAATTTTGGATGTGAGCATACTTTGAACCCATTATTGTAAATTTGCAGAGTATACAGACTTGCTGCTTTTCTGGTTTCTCCATATTGCCTGAGAAACACACTAACATAGTATTCCGGAGATGCAATGTTCCTGCTACCACCCCCAAATTCAATGAAGAATTATTATCTGCAAATACAGAGCCTTTCGTGACAAGTCTCATGTGATTCCAAAATGATCTTGCTATTCTTGTACTGTCACTTGTGAAATGCAGAGAGGCCTGATCAAGGCATCTTCTGGCGAGCAATTGACACTTCTATTTACAACTTTTGGAGACTGATGCTAGCGGCAAACTGAACATGCTGGGGTGTGTTTCACGAAAGGGTATATATTTATACTGGACGTAAATACGCAGATTTACGTCCGGTGTAAATATACACACCATTTCGTGAAACACACCCCTAATGAATATTTGTAGTAACATTCAGCCATTGCAATATTGATAGAAGTGTGTGTATATAATTGTTGTTATGATTCTGTTATACAGAACAGCAAGATTCGGTTTCCTCTTCCCCACCGTGTGGACAGGAAGTTGCACTCGCCTCGATTCACGACACGCAGACCGACCACCTCCTTCAACTAATGACTATGTACAAAGTCTAATAAAATGAGAGGGGAAAATCAGACTTTGTCATATCCGTCTTTGAAGTGAACCTGGTTTTAGCATAATATCAGTTAAATAAATGCAGTGAAATACCATGTTTTGTCGTGGAATTTTTCATTAGTGAAAAAAATCACTTGTGCATGTGAAAAATAACTGGGCAATGGTCTCTGACATCTCATGAGTTGCACAGAGGAACCAGTCCAGTGTCATCTTTGTCTGGGAAAAGCATGCTGATGTTACGGTCGAGTGAAGGGAAATGAAGTAGGCTGATCCACAGGCACTTGAATATCCACGAAATAAAAATCACTATCAAACATACCCCCTCTGACAACATTGTAAATATTCAAGTGCCTGTGGGCTGATCCATACTGAAAGTTATATGTATATTTCACTGCACTTGTGTAATAAATAGAACATTCCAAGTTATTTTCTCGAATACCATGTTTATCTCATTGAGTGGAGTGTGAGAGTCGATATTAATTTCATGAGGGAAAGATTATCTGTAAACGGGAGTATATTGTCTATTCTATCATTGAACCCCTGTGATCTGGTTGTATACATTTAATACACCTTAAAATAATTAGATTTAAAATTTCCACGAGTGGCTGTGCCAAATATCAACTCTCCCACTCCACTTGATTTATCACCCAAAAATTGTTATTTACTGATGTACTTAGTCCCATAGTAGGGAGGCAGACATCCTCGAAAGCCCAAGCCATTATGACTACATTAACCTCCAACAAATACCCTGAGATCACTGCCTAGCTGAGGAAAGGTCAGGATGAATATATGCATACATTGTACCAATCTGAGTTCACTAGTGACTAGACATGAGAGTGTTGCGTGAGGATTATGTGTGCTCTAAAAATACCGACCAATCCAAGCTCGTGTATAATCATAACGACGATTCAGAGTTATCTCCAGATACTCGCGTGCACAATGGAAGAGCTTGGATTGGTCGATATATTTAGAGCACATGTAACCCCCACGCAACACTCGTGTCTAGTCACTAATGAACTCTGATTGGTATATTCATCTTGACCTTTCCTCAGCCAAAATAGAGTTCTATATAGGCAGTAGAGATTCCAGTTGCACGACGCTCTTGTAGGCTACAACTATTGGAACGTCAACGCTTTCTATTGTGGCGGGGGTACTACAAGAGCGTTGTGCAACAGGCACTAGAGCATGTTATTACTCTGGGCGCTGTCCCCCTGACTGGGCTGGACCCATCGAAATAAACCCTGGTGTCGAATCTGCAACAACTGTCTGTATTTATTCTGCCGCTGCTGCTGATGATCTACATCCCAATTGAAGACACAAACCCATATTAAGGACTTTCCATAGTTGGATACATAATCCATTTGGGATAAAAGGGTAAAAAGGCTCGATTTGCATGTGCTGATGCTCTTCTTCACCTATCCGCACGTGCCTATTTGCCTGTTCATTCTTTCGAACGTCGCCCATCTGCATAAAATAATAGTTACCGGCAGGCAAAATATTTGGTGATTGTTACATAAACAAGATTTTGTATTACTGGTAGAATATTTTTTTATTTTGTTAGGTCAAATGAAACAAGAAAATGGGATTTTTTCATTTTTTTTTTCATTCCATGAAGTATTTACTGAGATAATCTTCGAAATAGGGGTGTCAATGCATTTCATGCCAAACTATAGGTCCGAACGCATATCTGTGGATGTTACTTTGTTGATCGGAATGGGGGGAGTAGGTGTGCTTTGAACCATATCTTGTGTGAACATTGGCTGTCTGACAAATGGGATGTATGTATTTACAAGGAAAAAATCAAATTGGCTTTGACTTTCTTTCAACTATTGCCTTGCCGGTCTTTGTTCAATCATGCATTATAGGATTTTGCCATTCACCATTTATTATTATTCAACATACGTGGTGGATTTCTACCGTGTAGTAACGATAACATAATCAACAGTGTTGATTATGCATAATTCGATGATTGTGACGTCATCGCCAGACAATGAAATAACGTCACGACTTGACGTCATAGGCGGACGAATGCTCATCAGCGGACTGTGGCCGTCCCTCTAAATCAGTTGTTTTTCGGTAGTTTATCATGATTTATTCCAACAAAATGATTATGTTGAATAATTAGAATAACCCATTCAATACAATTGGTTACGGAAAATATGTCCCTCGTGAAATTAATGTTCAAATTTCACTCGTGACATATTTTCCGTAATCAATCCTATCTCGTGGGTTATTCTCTAATTAATATTTTCTAAAGACAACTACACTGTCGGCAGAATATAACAAAATAATTTTATTTTATTTTCCAAAATGGAAAATAATTGGGCCGACCGACGAATCCGTAAACTAGGGAAATAAATAAGTGGCCTAATATAAATGTTGTAATTGTACTCAATGATACAGACTTTACCAATCATTTCAGATTTTTTTACATGGAGTTGAGATACATTTACAAATACATCTATCTTTGATACCTACCACTTCATTTGAAATGTACAAAAAAAGGTACTATTATTAAAGGCATAATATCACAGATATTTATGGTTGTTTTGGGCTAGTTTATAAAATCATGTTTGTACTTCCAAAAAGCTTTCCAGAGCTGTGTGGTTGA
This sequence comes from Lepetodrilus fucensis, assembly GCA_032361325.1. NCBI lineage: Eukaryota > Metazoa > Mollusca > Gastropoda > Lepetellida > Lepetodrilidae > Lepetodrilus > Lepetodrilus fucensis. The sequence continues at coordinate 8,736 of JAUTBV010079645.1, forward strand.
CAAATCCCCACTGCAGCCCCAATATAGACAACCTGAATATGGTCCGTATGGTTCATTATACATCATGCAAGGGGGACATAACTCTAATGTTCATCCGCAGATTCCTTCATAGATGAGTTGATGCATCAAAGACATGATAAATAGCGGAACGATCCATATATTCATTTAAAATATGAATATTTTGATAACTATTGAGTACTGGGGACTAAGTACATCAGTAAATAACAACTTTTTGGTGGATAAATCAAGCATAAGTAGTCTTAAGATTGAAATTTGTTTGTCCACTCTACAGGTCTATCAGCCGTGATATTATGCCTTCAAATTTCTATCATACAATTTTCTGCGATACCAGCTCACATTATGTACAAAAATGCATTTCCTTAGAAGGCCAACAAAGCCAATATACCAGTTATTTTGTAGGGATACAATTGCTACCAGTTTCTTTGATGTGTACAAAAAAGCCACCACTTCCTTTCAATACCACAGACAGAGTACACACTCCTTTGTATGTACAAGTTCCTTTGTAGGTATAGGTGCCATACCAGTCCATTTATGGGTGTACAAATGCTGACAATTCATTTGAAGTCTACAGATGTCCGATCACAAAGGCCACCACTTCCTTTGAAGTTCACAAAACTGCTACCAGTTCCTTTGTGGGTACACACATGCTACCAGTTCCTTTGTGGGTACACAAATGCTACCAGTTCCTTTGAAGTGGGTGTTCTGCTGCATACCCACCATTCTTGAATATCGTGTCAGCAATCTGACTGTAGTTTGTGTCCATGCTTGCCACAGGCCCTGAAAACATTCCACACTTTTAGCATCTGCTATATAGAAATCATGGCTCTCTATTTATAGTTGCCAGCCAGACTTTATTACCGTATATGCCATATAAATCCATATAAAGTCCTGGCATGCGTTTCACGAATTTACATATACTCTGTGCTTTACGTCTGGCGTAAATGTACACCCCTTTCGTGAAACGCAGGCCAGATAATACTCATTTCATACAAAACATTGCGGAGGGCATATATATAAAGTCCAGTGAAAATGGAACAATTTCGGGACTACTTTCACTTTCATGGCCACTGAATCACTCATATACTAGTAGAATTAATCCATGTATGCTACAGACTGCACTAACAAAGTTATTGTTTGCACTGATCAATCGGAATGAGTAATTTGTAACTCTTGCGCAACTCGACTTTTCGGAAACTCCAATAAGATATATTGTATCTAAACTTTGTCAAACAAACCTTCAAATAGCTCTTCCAATCTCTGCTCTATCCTTAGAGAAGCATCATGGCAAAAGGTCTTGGCCAAAATTATCTGAAACATTTGGTAGACAATGCAATGGTAAAGTCATAATGTTTTCTAAACATGCATATTACAATCATAGATATTATGTTGTTGGTATAATTCATAGTCAAAATCTCAAAGAATAAATGTGTTTGATTAAAAATTATTGAAATTTGAGAAGATAATGTTAGACTTGTTCAACCGTATCAGTATGATTTCTGGGCTTAAAATAAAGACACCATTTTTGTCTATTGGAAATCTGTAGATTATTTTTCAGGAATGTACAATTTTGAAATTCATCATTTGAGATTGTCAACAAAAGTGCTATTGAATATGTATATTTTATTAAGAAAAAAATTACAAATGGCATGAGATCTCGGACTACAAGGTTACCTCATGATCAGCATTCTGAAGACCAATACAGTAGGATCGGGAAGAACGACCAATTACTGCTGTCATAGCATACAGGTCGATAGCAATATCTGCGACTCTCTTCAAATCCATCTGCTCATGTATGACTTTCTGCAGGTAAACAGGTTCATCATACAATGGTATTCATACATAATATTATTTCTTACATGTCAACATTTTAGAAATTTCACAAAAAAACATGATCTTGATCAATTAATCAAATATTCATTGATACATATTATATATTTTCTTGATTAATAATCTGGAATAAATAGAATTAATATTCTGTATGACATCTGTTCTTGCCTCTAGAAAGAAGAATTTAGTTATCAAAATATGATCTATGTAACAAAAACCAGCTGGTAATGTGACATTTTAGACATAAATGCAACACCAATTATATTTTTTCCCAAACGAAACCTTTTCAGTAATGAAATTATTTTCCAAACAAGTCATACATAGCAATATGAGTTCCTTACGGTACTGTCTTCATCCATTTGTTATTTATCAGTAACTGATGAGCGGTTCTTCAATGTCATTTTTGCTGTCAGTTATAATGTAAGAAATTGTTATACTGTTACAATGCCATTGGATTTTCTTAATAAATAGAGAATCTCACCCAAGTGTCTTGGAATATCAAATATATCAACACGAGTCGTGAAAGTTATTAAATCCGAGGCTTTATGCCAAGCCCACAAACTCAGGCAACATTAATTTGTGCCTGAGACACTTCTGGTTTTAGAAGCGATACACTCTGGTAGAATTTAGATGTATCACTCATTAATACCCTCACCACACCGGAGCTACGTCTATGAAGTTCTCGCTACCTTACTCCTAGAAGCTACTGAGAACTCTTGGAATCTACTGAGAACTCATATAAGCTACTGATAACTCCTAGAAGCTACTGATAACTCCTAGAAGCTACTGAGAACTCCTAGAAGCTACTGAGAACTCCTAGAAGCTACTGAGAACTCCTGGAATCTACTGAGAACTCCTAGAAGCTACTGAGAACTCCTAGAAGCTAATGAGAACTCCTAGAAGCTACTGAGAACTCCTAGACACTATTGAGAACTCATAGAAGCTACTGAGAACTCCTGGAATCTACTGAGAACTCCTAGAAGCTATTGAGAACTCTTAGAAGCTACTGAGAACTCCTAGAAGCTACTGAGAACTCCTGGAATATACTGAGAACTCCTGGAATGTAATGAGAACTCCTGGAATCTACTGAGAACTCCTAGAATATACTGAGAACTCTTTGAAGCTACTGAGAACTCTTGGAATATACTGAGAACTCCTGGAATCTACTGAGAACTCCTAGAAGCTACTGAGAACTCCTAGAAGCTACTAAGAACTCCTGGAATCTACTGAGAACTCCTGGAATCTACTGAGAACTCCTGGAAGCTACTGAGAACTCCTGGAATCTACTGAGAACTAGAATCTACTGAGAACTCCTAGAAGCTACGTCTATGAAGTTCTCGCTGCCTTCTAAGAAAAAAGAGGCCAAAATGAAGCTACTGAGAACTCCTAGAATCTACTGAGAACTGGAATCTACTGAGAACTCCTGGAATCTACTGAGAACTCCTGGAAGCTACTGAGAACTCCTGGAAGCTACTGAGAAGTCCTAGAAGCTACTGAGAACTCCTAGAAACTGCAGGAATATTTGTAAATATGGCCGCCGCCCACAGGACATAGTATAGAAGTAACTATAACGAGATTCAATCTTGGTGGACGTAGCCAGGACGTAGCAGGACACCTTCTGATACTGCACACACCATGTCCTGTGCACACATCTCGGCGGGAACTCTACCAACGCAACAATAACTTAGCATGAATTTCACATTTTCTCGAAGACCATGAAGTTGTCTCGGCGTCCTAACAATTTTTGTAGAACTTAAAGGACGCAGTGGGAACTTCCTTCGGTGTGATGGGTAGGGCACAATTAAGGTTATAAAATTTAATCAGACTTACATTCCCATGTCTAGTGAGGACTACCTCCACAGCCTTCTGAAATCTCAGCACATCTCGTTCCAGTGTTACAGCCGAGTCCTATAGGAGAAGAGTTGATTCAGACTATACATTCATACTTTAGTGATCAGGGCTCGGTTGTATGAAACGCTAATGCTCCATTAACGTGTCATTACACCTCCATTAACTAATGTGACATTACGCTAGCATTGAAAGTCATTGCAGGAATAACGGCTAATGACGTGATTAGTTAATGGCACTTTCATACAACCGGGCCCAGTCCCTGAGACAACGGAACGTTATTTAGTCAGACTTCATTCTCAACTAAACTTTTACATGGGGATGTGTGAACAAAGCTTTGAGAAAAGGATGTCCAGTTACTTTTTAAATGACATTTGTTTTCATTACCTTAAGGCTGGGATGAACTTCTTCATGAAGTCTGAGTGTTAGTTTAGGATTTGTTGAACTCCTAATTCTGTTAATGGCCGTCCCGAATACCAGTCCAGGGTTTGACAGTGGCTTACGCAGTTTTCTGCAAGTGAATGGAGAAAAACAAATTAAATTAATAATACTGGTCATACAAATTATATGTAAAACATCAAATAGCAGTACATTTTAAAAGAAATGTAAAATCAATCAAATTAAATACACGAGTGCCACTGTGGGAAAAATCTTCATGGATTATGCGACAGTTAACACACAGCCCAAGGGCATTATGGTATATAATGCATGACATTGAAGGAAGTAGCCTGAGAGCTAATTCCCGAAAGGGAGAGCATTACATACCAGTAACGCATGAGGGTCATGTGTTAACTGTCATATCAGGACAGAAATATACAAATAAACGATAATAAATGATAATATGAATATACTTAATATGTAAGGGATTTTACAAGCAATTCATTTATGCCTACGGTATTGAACATCTAGTATAAAACTAGGCTAGGTGGCCTAATGGACTAGAGCACAAGAAATGCAAGAGTTCCAGAGTTCGAATACCGACAATCAAATTTGTCTTTACAGACTTAGAATATTTTGAAATAATGTTTGAAACAAACAGCAAACATACGTTCATGCATTATTACATTTGCCCCCGTTAATAACACACGGTCAATGTTAATAACGCACGGACACGTGTTAATAATGCATGGACAAATGTTAATAACGCACTTCTCATAATATACTCAAAGCACACATGACAGTGTATTACGAGAAAACATGAGACACGTGTTATAGTTGATGGACACCGTGGATGGATATATGGCCCATCAAAACTATCAACATTTCGACAACATTTCGGCAACATTTGTAATCCGACACCGTGTCCCAAATGTTTCCCAAATGTTGATAGTGTAGAAGTTAGGCAACATGTATCCCAACATTTTGCTGAAATAAATGCAATGCAATTAATGTTGCCGAGTTTAACCAATAAGAAGTCAACTTTACATCAGCTGACCTACATGAAGCGTAGGAGTGGGAGAGCTATTCTTGTCTGTAGGTCAAATCATGCTTTTTCCCTATACTAAAAAAGTACGATTTTTACGGGAAAGTAAAACATATTGTTTTTCTATTTATTTCTGTATATAAAAATGGGAAGTTGGCTCCTTTTTCCTTTTTCGATATTCAAAATTTTGAATAAGGAGCTAATGTTCTACGGTATGTAATTCAGATTTGATAGGTCTCAATAGCGCCTATGTATGTTTCATATGAGCACACTTCTGGTTTATACGCTTTTTGAGAATGTTCGTGATTTTGGGGAATTACGGTACGTGAGAGATTATGTAATTGGAATTTGATGGTTGCAATTTAAAGGTCTCAATAGCGCCTATCAGCATACTGTAAATCATGAAATTTTACCGTCATTAATCTTTAACGACCAGCGGATTATCGACGTATTACCGACATACATTTTTAACGAGCTCGTCAATATTTCGAAAATATATTTTTATATACTTATAATAACGTAAATAATTTCGATATTGTATGTATATTACAGGAAATACTCACAAAACATACTCTTTTCGACAAGAAAACAGGAAGTTCTAAGATCACTAGATCTCGGCCTCTTTTAGATCTCTTCCAGTTCATCGTGTAGAATTTCAAGAGGGAGGTCTACGTTGGCGGGGTTAATTCAAGGGAATCCGACATTGTCTTGTGGTGTCAATTTCAAAATAGAATCATATATATCTCATGACAGTGGTGTAGAAACAAATTGTAATACAGTTGTTTTGTTTCGCTCTATATTATAAATAAGATAATAATTGACTGTTTTACTTATATGGCTAAATAAACCATACGTCAGGCAATACATATCACTAATTCATTCAGACGAGGGGATATTTTACTTACACGTTCCTCAAACTAAACCAGCAGTCAATTAACAAATGCATAGCTTACAATAGTACTGTACTATATAGTATTTGCATAACCTGGGACGGTTCATACGACGGGCACATTTAATCTGTACAGCTCAATAAAGAGCATCATTCGTCAAGTGTTTAATGTAAACTCGCAACTGTACGTCAGCCTACTAGTTATAGCGAAATGAAATCGAACTCTTGATATACAACTAATCATGTTAGTGTCTTGACTCTTGGGTGACTCGATGACCCTCCATCTTATATTGCGAGACGGAGTGGAATCAAATTTAGATGTCCGCTTTTGTCGAATCGATAAGCGCTGTAACTCGACTAAACTAGGATAATCAAGTCGCATTTTAACAGCTCATCCGATTGATTCTTACAGATTTGTAAAAAAAAAAAACATATTCCACAACACATCACTAGGCATGACATAAGGGTCTAACGTCTTATTTTAATTGAGCTTTAGAGGCTAGACCGGCTAACACAGGTAGATCCGATTCCAATGTGGCAATGGTAGACCAGTAGCATTGTGCACTTACAGAAATACAACTTTGTTTGGTTACGAAATTTAGGTATCGATTTATAGATGGTATTATCTGTCTGTGTATATTAGATGGTTCAACAGGAATTGTATCCAATTGTCTTTATGACGGTTTATTATTCTTGAAGTAGTCTGAAATAATGTGACACTATCTTGATAGCAGGATGAATGGAATACGAGAAGGGCTTACACTTAACAGGACTACAAATGTCCTACTCTCTCAACATTAACATGACCTGTTTGCACAATTAGGATGGACATGCATGGCAGTGGCATTATGCTGTATCAGTTTCCAGTGCAGTGAGATTTAATTTCAACCAGATGTGTGTTCAGATTCAACATCAATTAACCTTTCCCGTAGTCCCACCCCCGCCCTTACGCAATATGTATGGCTCGTTATTACTACTATACTTTTGCATGAAATGCATTGACACCCCTATTTCGTAGATTATCTCGGTAAATACTTCATGGCATGAAAAACAAACAAAACAAATTCTTATTTCATTTGCCCTAACCAAAATTTAAAATGTTATAAATATTTCACCAGCAATAACAAATCTGTTTATATAACGATCACCAAATATTTTGAGTAAGTATTATTTTATGCAGAGGGGAGACGTTCGAAAGAAGGCACATGCAAATAGACTGAATTTGCACGTGAGGGTATGTGAAGAAGAGCTGATTATCAGCACGTGCAAATCGAACGTTTTTGGGTTGTTCCTTCGTTGGAACGTCGTCCCGCTGCATAAAATAATACTTACTCAAAATATTTGGTGATCGTTATACAAACATATTTTTTTATTACTGGTGCAATATATTTTTAAAATATATTTTGGTTAGGGCAAATGAAATAAGAAAATGCATTTTTCGAGATAATCTACGAAATGGAGGTGCCAATGCATGATCACTTCCGAAGCAATACATAAGTTACGGGAAGGTTTAGGGATCTCTATATATGCGTATCTCTATGTATGCAATTAATCCTGGCGTCATCTACGTAATGACGTTGGTATAGCAGGTGAGGGAAGGTCTGTCTCTGATAACGTCAGCCTAGATGCATGTATTTGTCGATTTTGATCTCTGATAACATGCATGCATTTGTCGATTTTGATCTCTGATAATATGAATTTGTACAATGATAGATATTAATCTAGATATACAGTAATGTTGAACTGGATACCATCAGTCGAGCAAGATGCACAATGCAGATACATGCTACAACACTAATACAGATTAAACCATAATCTTGTTTTAATTGGGGTTTAGAGGCTAGAGTAACTTTCAAGATTCGTTCACATATCTCAGCTAGGTAAGTATAACGCTTAGATGCAATATTTATAAACGTAACTATCGACGGAAACATTCATTCATATAGGAAGTATAAACATATTATTATTTAGTAATACAACTACACGCGTGACCGGAATAATCGGGCATTTCTCAATGCCGAAAGCAATAAACAATGTATACAATACTGCAAGTATGCATATTATTTCAAGAAAACAAAACTGTTTCAAACAGTGATTAATTGTATCCAATGACTTGGTCTACTTATTGGATATCGACTACCGCGGATAGTGAAACGAATTAAGTTGCAAGCAGACTAGCTAGCCAATCCTGGATATCAATCAATCTAGTAACCTTTGACCTCTACCCATCATGTCTTTACCTAGATACTCGTTCGTCCAGTAACATATATCATGACATATTCCCCAATCCAACGATGTCGCTTTATAGACCTGTTATAGACCATTGTACAAACACACATACGTTTGTACTAGTATTGGCGCGTTATGTACAATCATATCTCAGAGATAAGTTCAATGTATGTAGCATGCAGATAATATCAACCTAGATTCATTCATTTATTCATACTAGAAATATATTTTCACCGCAATTAAGTTTTACTTCTAAGCTCAATATTCCTACTTAACCTAATTTGAAATGGTATTTATTTTATACAAGACCGACAATCTGAATTTGACATTGAGCTACAGATGAAGACATAATCTGAAAGCATTGGGAAAAATAATATATCTTTTTTCTATTGCTGGATGAGAGAAACATCCCGATATTTCATACGATTTGGTTCTCCCCATCCACACTGCAAATGCCGAGGCATTCTGATCCTGCCTTATGGTAATGTAGCCTGAACCGTAACAGATCAAACGTAACCGCGAGATAATCCCTTGAAGTGCGTTGACACACACACTCCGCAGTATTTTCTCCCCCGGGAACTATTCTGAGTGCTACTGGTGACGACATGTGTCTAAGTGTTTCCTTTTTGGTATTTCTGAATCCTGCGATCTTTACCTGAATAGCAGCTTATGTAATAATGCTCTGATAATAGTTCTCGTCACTTCTCGTTATTGCCACCACAAGGAAGCGCTGGTATTGATATACTACAACGACAACGTTCTATTAACAAAGATCATTTGGTTCCTCGTTCATTTCCGGATGTTCTTCAGAGGCCGTAGTGGGTTATATGCACACCCACACAACAGATATAAAACGACCTTAAACGTTAATTTAGTAACATAACAAACAGGGGTTCGTCTTGTTTCACGCATGTTTAGTTTCGTTCTTGTCTAGTTACGTAATGATAAGTTAGTGAGTACATATATAACCTACCAAATTAGAAATATAAATATAACAACTGAAATCAAATTAATGTCATTTTCTTAGGATTAATTATCCGATATAATGTTCTGAAACAGTTGAATTCAGTTCGTATATACGTGCTAATGGACATATAGTGGTATAATTAATTTAAGCTACCGGTATAATAATACTGTGAAGAATTACTTTAATTATTCATCGAATTTCCACGTTAGCCATACTTCCATCACCACACTGTGAGTTGGGTTATTGAGGAGTATACCCTTGCATCGTCTACGATCCATCAAGCTTGGCTAAGCGAGAACACCAATGTCATAGGATGTTGACATGCCTGTGCTCCTCGAGTTTGCACAGGACATACACTTTAAGTGAATAATGGCATAAAATGGGTTACAAATGTGTTTTGATAAACGACCATGACCTTCGGTAAATACATTGTTGATGGAGTCTGCAGATCCAATATTGAACTGGGCGAGTTCCCTCAACGTCTATCCAATATAGCTCATTATGGCCTAAATGCATAAACCTTCTGGACAGATTACCGATCTAGAACAGGGAGTATCACTGCCTTTAATATGATGCATGATCCTTCAACCATTCCAATATACCGTCAACAGACGTGCCATAAATGATGCATCTACCATCATCAACCATCCACTTTACTGTCAACATACCAGCCCTTTAAACACAATAATAGGCTTGCAACCTAAGGTGGTATGTAGTATTCCAGGGAGATTGATTTAATATGTGTAAAAAGGCTAGTTGATGGTCTTTGAGAAACTGACCTGGCTAATCTACTATGGAAGTCGTACAAGAGCCAACTGCTTCCAATTAATTAAAATAATATAATAGTACTCGATCGTCATCATCTAGGCATCATAATACCCATCGTAAACATGGACTTGCTGATAACGTGATGGCAAGTATGCATCCCTGACAACATTAATAAATAATGCGTTTAACTGGATTCCAGGGTACTATAGACATTATATTATTGCTTGAACATCTAGAGTATACATGTCATCGGATTTGCTCACTACGCAGGACGCATTGAACACGACCCGCTAGATGCATTTTCCCATGTATATATATGTATATATCCGTCATGTTTGTGGTTAAAATGGATTCGGTCAAACTACTGATGAACTATTAGCACATATGTACAGCGTCAGTAAGCAGATAAAAGCTGGAGACCAATGTCCATCATCATGTAGCTGAACAAGTCTTCATGTTTGTGGTTAAAATGTATTCGACCATATAATAATAATAAATAAGCGCATTTATATTGCACCAAATCCATGCTTCAGAAGCATGCTCATAGCGCTACAT
>JAUTBV010079756.1:0-19249 GCA_032361325.1 Lepetodrilus fucensis
CTTACTTAGCAGTAAATTTATCGGAACTTGCAATAAATTATTTTAAAAATATAATTTTAATTATTGCCATTAAATACCTTTAATTATTGCCATTGCTTACACACAAAAACATTAACTTTTGTTCTTATTTGAAGTAGAAATCCATGGAATGGGCGAGTGACTTATTGTTTTACACCAAAGCAGGAATCGTTCACCCATATGTGACAATCCAGGGAATATGGACTACTGTAGATTTCACACCATACATTAATAATTGTTTGCCTTACTTAGCCATGTAAATTTGTGGGAAATAATTATGAATTTCAATAAAACAAAGACTTCTATTATCGTCACTAAACACAGGCTTAAAGCAATAACATTTGCTTTTACTTGAAAAATATTACCACACCCCTGGGAAATAGCACTCAAGAGATGGTTGACACATTAGGCTGGAACTCCACGTCTCCAGAGAATCTATTCACCATCTTGAGGAGGAATTTTTTCGTATTTCCTCCAGAATGTTTGTGTGGCTCTGAGAGGATGAGCAGTTCTGACAGTGCCTGATCATACATGGACAACAGGAATAAATAGAAAGAACAGGCAAGCTGTGAGAGGCGTGGAGAACTGGAGAAGATATCTCTGAGATTGTAATACAAGGTGTCAGCTGGAACTCTATGATGCTGTAGAATCAAGGATTACGTGAAGTTAGAAAAACATTGCATAATTCCACTCTCCATTAGCTCACACTTGTATATTGTGCAAGTTATTATGATATTCAACAGCTCGGTGTGTGTTGAGCAGAGTACTACCATAAACCTCCTACCAATACCCATACCATCCAGAAGAAACATCTCTAGACTATGTATACCCATTTTGACACAAGACCAGACATTTGCCCAGGAAATATTTTCAATTCATACAAGATCCAAAGATCAGACATTTGACCAGGAAATATTGTTTCAATTCATATAAGATCGGTTTTATATTTAATACATGATTAATACACTTAATGGGATTTACAAAACAAGTTGAATTCCCCAGAAAGATTAGAAAACATTACAAAGAAAAATTACAAACTCCAAGATAAAGGGCGACAAATACAAATCTGCAAAGACCATCAGGCAAAACATATATTTTAACATTTTGTGAGCATGATACGTAATCTCTTGACAGTATTATCTCACACAAAAATCTAACATTTGCATTTCCAACTTACTCAATCTATCATCAGTCCTATTTTCTACTATAAAATTCAACATTTTGAAAAATCATTATACCAACTTTCTTTCAGATTCAATATTTAATGAAAATATTTTGCTGGGATCCCAGTACTTGTATATTTTTCTTGGTAATAAAATGGACATTAAGTCTAATTAGTGTAAATAATATCTGCAACTCTATTGATAGTGAGATGACACACAGGTCTAGCTGCAGAGATATAAACCTCATTTGTTTATTTGCCTTCTAAACACCATTATGGGTCTATCCCGCACAGCAGGTGCTAAGCTGGGGGATGCCCTGAATCAAAATAAACAAGTCAGCACGAGAATAATCCCAGATATAGGGCTACTGAAGATAGGGTCCTGCCCCCTACATCATACTAACAGCTACCATAGTGATTGCTATCTCCCCAACGGAACCAAATTGAAGGAGTCTACCTTGTCAAACCTCCCAGCATCCATCTTGACACGCGATAGAACTAAACCCACCCAGTCCAATGATCAAAGGCGATATGACAGTCGAAGCAGTACAGGATGGAGCGCTCACACCGAGGATTGTTGAAAACGCAGGAAATTAATCGGTATCAGTGTATGGGATTTCCTATCTACACCATAGATCCGAGCTTCTGGGGAATGTCAAAGTCAGAAAACCTATCAATATCCTTCATTCGGAAATAGAAAACCAATTAATAAATTGATGAAATATAATCACAATAAAAAAAATCTTTAATATCCTTTCCAACTGATGAAAATGTGACATTGTTTGAAACAGACCTACTGGGCCTCAACTTGGGATGCAGCTGTTGCTGAATTGTAATGAACATTGAACAATATTTTTCTTTGGACGTCAGTTAAACTTGCTGCTTGTTGTTTTCCCCCGTGGTAATGTTTTGACTTGTAGACCTCATGCTGCATGACTGCCATATAACATGACACGTTCTGACTCTAAACAAACAGCGACAGTGTTTACGCTAGGGAAGCTTCTTCAAATAGATTCATTTCAATAATCAATTCAATGTTAATTCAGAATAAAAAGCCCTGAAACTGAAACTGAAACACAATTGTTCAATACACCGCCAACAGAGCATTGTGTGAACTGCTACAATGTATGACAATTAAGACGTACAAAGTTGCACAATGGTTACAAAAGTATCTGTACAAACCTGCTTTGATTGTCCAGTCAGCTGACTCCCAGAGAATGATCACAAACAACACAGGGCCAGCATCCAGTACCTTTTCCCCGTTCCCTTGCACGAGGCTTAATACTTGACCTCAGCACAATAACACTGCAGTATCCCTCCACAATACAGCTAACACAATCAGGAAACCAGCACAAAGGCCAGTGGTTTGATCCAACAGGAAGAGTTAAACTAGCGAGAAAGTGACAATTACCCAGTCAGGTTCACAGTGCAGTATACCAGTCCGCTATAGTAGTATTGGGTCCTAGGAGCACACGCTAAGGCTCCTCCGTCTGTGAGTCCAACTATCCTACTGAGCTCTCTCGCTTCCAGCCAAGCTGGCAGTCTGCTACCATCGCTTCCACGCTGCGGTCATGTGACCCGCTCTCTCTCTCTCCGACTCCGACTCTCTATCGTAGACTCTGGCTGTGGAGGCGATTACAAACATGCGGCGAGAGTTCCGAGTTATGAGCTCGATCCCAACTCCCGTTCCCCAGTGTATGCAGCTTTCCACGCTAGTGATTCTTTTGTCCCGACATTACAAAGCCAGTTATCCGTTGCATTCATGTTTTTATTTTCACTGTACATGTTTCACTTCCGAGAGTGAGTTAATATTTGATCTGACATACGATATTATCTACTCATGCTTTCAAATTAATCGGTCCCTTTAAATATTCATCATTTCTATTGTGTCGCATCTGCAGGGCCATTCAATTTTCATTGAAATACAAGAGGTAACAGTATGGGGGTACCATCAACAGATGGATCTAGCAAGAATACGACGTATAATAGCAATAATACCACTGGATACAGCATCTAATAGCAGGAATACCATGTAAACAGCATATAATATAGCATTAACATTACATAATAATGAATCAAGTAGCAATAATGAACAAGAATATCAATGAATACAGCATATAATAGCTGGAATACTCATTCTGAAATCAGCATTTAATATCAGGAAAATGTCTACATATATATAATCTATACCTAATTAACTATGGAAAGTTATGGCAGTTATATATTTAATGTCCGTGTGATATTAACCTTTACATTTAACTACATCTCATAGAAAATTGTTGCTATATATGGACTCACGGTGTGATAACGTATAAATTCATTAATATATAATTATAATCGTTAACAATTTTAATCTATCAAAGAATTCCATGTGTATGAGGGATGTTCTACACTTTGATTAATTTACTGATACTGTTCATGGCTATTTTATTATCAACATTAACCACAGCACATTAATGATAAATATGTTAAGCTATCGAATATCATTTGAAAACTGAGAACATTAAAAATACCTACTAACACACATCAGTATCTATACATCTGTCTGTCAGTGTATGTAATTACTATTATTTAGCGATTATAAACATAGTTACTTATTCATACCCATCCCCTTGTGAACATTAAGTACCTTTAGCAAACACTAATACATTAAAATTTCATCATTATTTTGAAACTGTACACTGGTTAACTATCGACACACAATACCCACATATTATGTATGTATAGCAGTCAATGTCTGCAGCCAGCCTCCACCAAGAAATCAGCTATTATGCTGCGTATGAGAAAGTCAGTTTTGAATAAGGCAACCAGACCCTATACAACATAAAGCCTAGGCTGGGGTGCCCGGGTACCCAGGTGAACCATCCTCAACAAACCGTGGCAGAAAGCCTCACAATTACAGCATTGTTACTCAATTTCATTGAGTTTTCCAGTGAAAGTAGAAAGACACTGTGGTATTGTGTGGGTTTACAGCCACGTCCAGATCCGCAAACAACCTGCTCATTATTATGATACTATTGGCCCACTGGCAGGCTCTTATTGTGATTATGAGGGTGAAACTGATAACTAAATCAAGCCGCTTTGTGAAAACATTGGTTCAAGGTCCATGTACAGCATTGCTGGTGGATCAGAATTTATGTTTCTGCACCTCTGTGCATCTCTATTCTGTATGTCTGTGTCCATGTCATGTGTCTGTGTGTTACTGTGTCCATGTCATATGTCTGTGTACTGTGTATTTGTGTTGCTGTGTCTCTGTGTCTATATCTTTGTGCTTTGTCTGTGTCTCTATTCTGTGTGTTTCTGCATCTTTATTATGTGTCTCTGCTGTGTCTCTATTCTGTTTGTCTCAGCATCTCTATTATGTGTCTCTGCCGTGTCTCTATTATGTGTCTCTGGTGTGTCTCTATTCTGTTTGCCTCAGCATCTCTATTATGTGTCTCTGCCGTGTCTCTATTCTCTGTTTCTGTTGTATCTCTATTATGTGTCTCTGCCGTGTCTCTATTCTCTGTTTCTGTTGTATCTCTATTATGTGTCTCTGCTGAGTATCTATTCTGTATCTGTGTCTCTGCTGTCTCTGTGTTGCTATACTGTGTCTTTGCCTATTGTGTCTTTTCCTGTGTCGCTGTGCTGTGTCTTTGCTTGTGTCTCTGTGCCTGTGTCTCTTCTGTTTTCCTATGTTCCGGCTGTGTCTCTGTGCTGTCCCAGTACTGGGTCCAGAATCCTAGCAATATGCTCCATGAACTGCAGTGTATACACACAAGCCGCCTCCAGACATGGTCAGTCCTTGAGGATCTCGCACTCTGTATACATATAACCTGCAGGGAGGACGGGATCCACTGTTGCTGTATGATCTCCAGGCAGAGTTCTTCATTAATGCATTCTTCACTTAGACACTTGAAAATGTTAAGGATTCACAACCCACGAAAAACAAACAAGAAATACTATTTTTGAACCTGCGTAAGAAAATACAATCTATTATATAAAAAGCATGACTTATTGTGTCTATCTGTTCTATTCCCATCTATCACTTTCAACTGCACGCGGCAAATGAGTATCAACATTTGTACACTGATTCTCAGCACTGGTATTTAAACAGATGGTTACGTTTGAAGAAATATAAATAAAAAACCCAGACTGTATTTGGCAACTTGGTGTGTGGATCCGATCACGGTTAAATTTCAGATGATACCCGATACATTGTGTAGACACCTACGTTGACAATAAGTATTTGGCCGAAAACATTTGGCTGTCATTGCCGAACTCAGACAGAGCACCAGCCTTTCATCGCAGACAGTGTGGGGGAGAAACAGAATCAGGCTCTGTGTTTGGAAACATGACACTTGAAATAAACACATGCTGATTGTCTTCAAAGACAGAGAAATGCAGCGCTGTGTGGCTGCCATTGTCTGTCCCCGCCCCTCTCGGTGACCTCCGCCCATCTCTCGACCTCCGGCACACATTGCATCACCGTCAGTCGTCAGTCAACAGGACCCAGTTCCCAGCAGGCCTCACAGATAATTACCAAGGTTAATTAGCAATTTGGAGAACGGACATTTAAATTTTATCGACAAATAACAGTTTGACCAAAGTGAGACGGCAACATACTGGCGATAATACTTTCAGGTTCAGGTGACGTGATGGATAATGTTCATGACAGATTAAATATTTTAATCTGAAATTCAATCCCTATTGATTTAACACTATATGTCAGATAACAGATTGCAAAGATGTAGCATAGCATTGTTATTGCCAATTAATTCTGGAAAATCATTATGAATGTTTAGAAACTTTCTGCATATCACATTGGGAATACATATATCAATCCAAATAAACATCACTGAACATGGACAAATCGCCAGTTTATTCAGTAATGAATCCTGAAATAGATCACGGACATGAGCAGTGCATTTAATGAAGGTGAATCTCTGTAACATTATATATTCTGTAAGAAATACCCCATTGACATTTAGTACTTTGATGTATATTGCCCTTGAGTAATTACCTCCATTGCTGAGCGGGATATGTCATCGAGTCTGGCATCACATGACCATTTCAATCTGGTACTGTCTCAGCCACCCAAGGGAGATAATGAACAAACAAACAATCCAGAACCCACAATAAACCATTCTACAAAATATTGAGCTTGCTACTGCCTAGCACAGCTCCATCTGTGGGCTTAGCCATGGCTTGTAGTATCCTATCTTTATTTGGAGAGAAAGCAAGTCCATGAGATATAGAAAGTCTGGATAAAATAGAAATGTAGCCTACCATAATAATAATAATTAAGGGTTAGATATATTATTGATAACGAACATATAACATTTTTCTCCAAAGAAACTGAAAGGGCAAGCATGGGAGTTAACATTACTGATGAATACTGACTATGTCAATATCGAGAATTCAGGTAGAAAAGTAAAGACGTCATCTGTATTAGTGCATATTATGTGTTAATATAGCCTACTTGGTACCATACAACAGCTGGTCATAGGGTATATCAGTATATCAGAGTGCATACCAGCTACCTATACTACACTATGAGAGTCTTCTTAATTTACTATAATACTTATCATAATTGCCTGAAACAATAATTTACAAAGGTTCACCATTTCTTGAAATATAGTATTTTTTAAACCAAGATATTAATAAACTATTATAGCATCTTTTCAAAATAAGAAGATTGGTATGCACATGGTAATCAATATGGAAATCATACAGATCTTGGAGGAAATACAACTGCAAAGTCTTTAATTCGCAAAGACAAAACACGCCAACATTGTGGAAAGATCCATTTCCTGTTAATATGAGAAATATCAGGCTACTCATCATCCTTACGCATTCCTCGACACACCGTCACAAAGCAGGCACAGTCTAGGCTGTCGTTAAGTCTCATGTTCATTGATCAGGGCATAGAGGCAGGTTCTGAAGCTCATCCTGAAGGTGTAGACTCACACTGCTTCAGTTCATTACTCAGCAGTGAGACACAGGTTTTACCCTTTGCTATCCTGCATGCACAGGGCATAAGGAAACAACCAAATTGTAACCAACCTCAGCTTGTGATTTCTTCGTGAAGCTGGCCACGTGTCTGGAAACAATCGATAGAAATGCAAGTGTAACACACTCACTGGTGCCGATATTGTCCACTGCCTGTGTCGAGATGCTTCTCCAGAACCCTGGGTTCTGTTCAGTTCTGTTCGGTTCTGTTCAGGACAGTGCTTCTCAAGAAGGCTGGGGCTGTCAGATGCAACATCAGCTGGTTTAGCAGTGAATAGAGTCAGTCCTGTCATAAAACCGGACACTCAAATCCTGGTGTTGACTACATGATAGGTCTGTAATGGTATATATCATGAACACTTGTGTGCACCAATTACTCAGAAATTGCTTCCAATATTTGGCAGTCTCTGGCAAACATGGATACTATACATCAGTCTGTTGCAAAGACCTTATTCTATTTCTATATCCTAAGAAAATCTAAATTGATCCTGAGAGGTGTGTACCAAGATTATAAATATGACTGGACTCTTATTAACTAAATATGTCTACAGTATTTAGAAAACATCATTCCTGTTCCAGAGATTGAAGTCAATATTATGTAATATCTCAGGGTATTTCACGTTTTAATTAAGTATTTCACAACACCCATAATAACACTTTCGATCACCCCAGAGATTTCTATATAATCCAATGCAAATACTTTGATTAATTTTACTTTCAATGCAATCTAGTTCCTGGATTCTCTTCTGAAATATCAGATAGATACACAGACCCACAGATGTATAGAGATGTAGAGATAGAACACAAACATTACCAGATAACAGTTAACTATGTGTTACAGTAAGACAAAGCAGCAACAGCTGGTAGAGATAAACCAAGGATAACTCCATATATATTACGTACTACTGTAAATCACGAAATTTAATGTGTCACTAATTTAATGGGACCTCTAGATTTTAGACGTAAATGCGACACCAATAAAATGTGAACCGTCATGTCTCCATACATGTTTTTCAACAGTACTTACCTTTAACGCGCAGCAATTAAATGTGACAATACGTCAGTCGCATTTTTCGCATTAATATTCTGCTCGCATTAATTTCATGATTTATAGTATTATGTAGCTATCCTAATAATTATTCCCCCACTATAAACATCAACAAATACTTGCTAACCTTAAAGTTGGTAAATAATACATATTGCCTACTGCAAAGCAGTTAAACAATAACACCTTCCCACAATAAATTGTAAATAACACAATTTACCACCTTAAAAAAGTACAATAAATTGTAAATAACACAATTTCCAACCTTAAAAATGTTAAATAAAGATTCATATACCCATAACTTAAAGTAGTACATACCTTAAATACACCACATATTGCCAACAGCAAATTGGAATATAACAACAACAAAAATCATGTACGCTCTACTTAAAGTTGCTAAATAACAATGTATGTGTGTGTGTTATTTGTTGGTATTCAACTATTTGTCATGGTAATCATGACAAATATTTGAATACAAACAAATAACACACACACACACACACACACAGACACACACACACACAGACACAGACACACAGACACACACACACACACCAAACACAATCCCCCTCCCCCAAAGTAGTCATAAATAGCAACCAATCCCCTTCTCCATCCCCTGGGAGGCAGTCTAACTACCGACCTGCTTCACTGGGGGTGGGGCGTGTGTGTAATTGTACATGCTGTAACATACCTGGGACCATGTAATTAACATAATGAGTGTTTATAGTGCAATCACTGCTATGGGGACATTACCCCTGTAGTTTTACAACCTGGGACAGACACAAAGAAAGGCCATAGAGGAGGCCCATCAACAAAAGCTGTCAGCCCCATAGATAGGGTCACGGGTATGTGTGGAAATTATGTCAGATCCTGATAGAATTTGTCTTGTTTCTGACCAACTGTACACGTAGTATTCAGTTTGAAATGCATTAATAAATATGAAGATCATATCAGATTCTGCTGCATGATAGAATACATCTATTTATTTAAAAAAATATATATTTGGGTTTAAAGCCGATTTTAAGATCTTAAACACTTAAACATCACGGCTTGTCAGTTTAGATTCTGATGCATTACAAAATTTCTGAATATTATTTCTCGATAGAAATGTTCATTGCAGCATTATCATTGTTCAACACAAATTTACTCAAACATCCTTTTAAAAACTGGATCATTCAAGTCGGCATCTTTACTGATGGGAGTTCACAGAAATGTTACATCAAGAATTGAGTCAAGTAGTTAGCAACATGCTACCAATTAAATCAATATGACATTTCACCTGTATAATGAACATTATTAAACACACTACCCAAGGACATAGACCAGCAGATATAACCCAACCCACCCATTCTGTAGACTGTTTAGTTCAAAATGTTACATTTCAATCAATATCATCATCCAACCATAACAAATGAAATATCTTTTCAGCACGATTCAGCCTGTATTATTCACCATCACCATGTTTGATGTACGAGCAAACATTTAAATATCTCATCAGCAAGCTGTGACGAAAGATTACAAGTGCTTTTTTCATCGGCATTCTTCAATTTCGTTTATCGTCAAAAATTGCAGAATCACTATGAACACTTTTTTAAGAGATTATTCTATCATTTCCCAAATGGCACCACATATCATGTATATGAAATGTCATGTGACATCTGGATGTATGATGTATTGCTGATTCAATGTCTGATCATCCTTTTTCTATGTAATGGATAATAATACACTTTCATATCATCCCTACATTAACAGTCCCATAAATCCCCATAAATTCTCATAAATTCCCATTTACCGCTCTCTCCGCAAACTATTTATTGTAATGGTGTAGGCAACATACTGAACAAGCCGATACATAGCCACAACACAGTCATAATTGTTGAATGAATATAGCCGTTAGTTGCCCTCCGTATTCAGGAATATGGGGGCTATTTAATATCGACAGCGCCGAACAAGTGGATTCCACACCACATGACCGACTGTCTTCTCCGACTTCTGCACAGTCTCAATGTGACCGCCTTGCCTGAAGAGTTCTCATCAATATCCTATATATCCCCTGATATCGGAAGTACTTGCTTCTAAATGTATTGATCATGCTGGCTTCGAAAGCCAATGGAAGTGTAAATGAAATTATCCAATTTCTAACAATATACATAAATATTGTATCAATGTCCAATTATCCATTATCTTGTCGCAACGACATCGACTCGAGTCGACCGATTTCTGCAACACTACCCCGCTAATCCTTCCGCCAACATCATTCTTTCATGAGGCAATGATTTAACATCGATCAACAGCAAATCAAAACTCAAAAGCAATTTTCTCGTAATGTCCATCCCCGAAAAAAACATAATCAGTCTTTTCGATGATTGCGGATTGATCGGTGTGGGCTAGTATATCCTAGCCGCGGAATCGTGACCCGGTTGCCGCTGTCCGAGATATCGCAGATACTACTCACCAAACATCCGAGGTAATCTGCCCGTACGGGTACAGCACTTGCCAGGAAATGGACCCGAGGCAAGACTTCTACTCTCAGAATAAGATGTGTGGCAATCACTGCCACAGAGCCTGCAAAACAAACAAATCCCATCAGTTCAGATACTCCTCACATCATTCGCCGCTTCCTCCACTGCACTGTAAATTCAATTTATCCTCATTTCTCATTCACAAGAATTACAGTCCAATTTCTGCAGTATGTGAGTTTGTGTAAAACTGTGTTCCGCAGAGTCTTCGGAGCTGAGAGTTCCTAGGAGACAAGCTTATCACCTCCATATTGAGTGCAGGGTTCAGGACAGGCGGTTCCTTCACTTCAACCAGGCTTAAATCAATAGCCCTTAAAAGCAATACCTTCTTTTTGATTTTTTTTCGTGTTTTGTCAAATTTGTGAAAGCCTGCACTGAATTGCATCTGTTGGAGGTTCATGATGGAGTGTCAACATAATTTATGATGAGTAAACAGAACTAACGACACAATTTGATGGAAAAACGTGAAAATCCCTACTTGAAATAACGACAGGTAATTAAGACATGGTCTTCACTGATGTTTGATCCTTTTCAAAATACTGAAATCCAAACTCTCATTAATATAGAATTTTAAATAGAAGTTGCATTGCTTAGACTTTCATATATGGTAATAAGCTGTACAGCTTGTTTTCCAATCCTCATTCTGTGCTGAATAAAAATATGTTAAATCATATATATGGTAACATAGAAAACATATCATCCATCCATGTCATAT
Source organism: Lepetodrilus fucensis (assembly GCA_032361325.1). NCBI lineage: Eukaryota > Metazoa > Mollusca > Gastropoda > Lepetellida > Lepetodrilidae > Lepetodrilus > Lepetodrilus fucensis. Next base: position 11,451 of record JAUTBV010079756.1, read on the forward strand.
GTGTTATAAGATTGTACAGAATACTTATTTTGTCTGTAAAAACATATATATATTTTGTGTGTCGGTTGTACAAGATTGTAATAATATTATTGCTTAATGTTAATGTTGTACAATATATTAAAACAACCCTGTACGAATATGTCCATATGTCCAGGCACCAACGATTCCTACAGCCACGACAAGTGAAATGTCTATGTACACATATGCTGTTCTACTGGCTGCCAGTTCCCTCAGATCTATCTTGCGACTTGAACAAATACCACATTTTAAAAGTGCAGCAGAACTTGAATATCCATCTATAAATGCCAACCACTACCATAGGATATGTTAGCACAGATCTCCAGCTGATTTTTGACTAATGAAACAATTTTTTTGACAAGAAGGTGTGCCGCTACTTGCCTGGAGTGTGGCCATTATTGAACGTATCAGACGTGATTGGCTGGACATGCCGTTGCCAGGGCAAACATATTGCATCGTCAGGCAGCGGGATATGGACAAATATACCCCATCTTTTAATGATGGATGTCACAACAGCCAAGCTTTGTTTAAAACCATACACAGATTACATACACCCGTCTGTGCTCTTACAGTTGACATGATCAATATACACCAGACATGGATAATCAAATACGCAATATAGACCACTTCAAAATAATTCATCGCTATTCAAGCTTATACACATTTCAGCATGAAATCTCATTGAATAATAAACTCAAAAATGTCTGAGAAAACACTGCTGAGTGTTGAAACACACACTTTCGCTCTTCTAGTTCGTTTGTAGATCTACCATAGCCTAATCTTAACTGTCATTTGAATTGAATTATTATATATGTGTCGATTAATGCACATTAACCTTGAAGGCTTACCTATGTTCTAAAGACAGGATCACTGCTTAGGCTTACCAATGTTAAAACAATCAGAACTTATGGCTACCAATGTTCTAAAGAACTTATCAGAACTTATGCCTACCAATGTTCCAAAGACCAGAGCTTAGGCCTACCAATGTTCCAAAGCTCATACTATTAGCTCATAGCTTAGGCCTAGCAATGTTCAACTGACAAGATTAAAGCTTATATTAGGTCTACAAACATTTCAAAGATCAGAGTTTAGGTGAGTGAGTGAATATGGAGTTTAACATCGCTGCAGGAACCTTTCACCCATTTGTGATGATCAGAGCTTAGGCCCTGCAGTTATAAAGTATAGTTTATTGGTCCTAAATCTGAAAAGCAAAAATGCAAGGTTACCTATCAATACACATTAACCTTGAAGACCTACCAATATAATTAGGCCTACCTATGTTAAAACAATCAGAACTTAGGCCTACCAACATTCCAAAGATCATAGCTTAGGCCCACCAATGTTCCAAAGACTAGAACTTAGCGAGGGGTTAGAGTCATAACACCTTATCTCTACTTTACCAAATACTGATTAAATCGCATTTGAAAGTTTGGGAAGCAACTTAAACATAGAGACACTCACTTCTATGTTATTGAATATCTTCAAAAGTATGTATCTGATTGACATAATCTGGTGTTTTTTTGTCAAGGGTTTGCAAATGGATGATGCTCAATATGCCTAAAACTCATTTTCATACTAATTGGGAGATAAGTGTTCTGGCTCTAAGCCCTTGTTAGGGCTATCAATGTTTCATAAGATCAGAGCTTAGCCCTACCAAGGTTCCAAAGGTCGGAGTTTAGGCCTACCAATGTTTCAAACAACAGTTTATTGGTCCTAAATGTGAAAAGCAAAAATGCAAGGTTACCAACAGCTCCAAGGAGCATCTTTAAAGATGTCCATGGTAAAAAAAAACCCATCGTAAAGTAAAAAGCAGGTTACGGCTTTGTATGGAATAATACTCTGCGTGTACTCTTACACTGCAATAATGTTTTCTTTGGATCAGGTGTCCCTATTATAAGACTAATGTTCAAGTCATAGCTCAATTAGTCATGACATTTGAGATCAGACTTTCTTATGAGTGCCTATATGGCTTGAGCATCATACACTGTATCTTTTTAACTCTCTAATTGCAACTTGCGACTTAATCTTGTAATGTTTGCTATTCTATGAACCACTAATGTTTGGCTATTCTACAAACCACTAATGTTTGGCTATTCTATGATCCAATCACATAGACACATGGCTGAAAAAACAGTCCTGGGAGAATCATATTAATTGGTGAAAGAGAGCTGTATAATAAAATAATTGTTTAAAAAACATATCAAGAATGTTTATCTGTGTTGTATTCATAAGAACAGATGTAATTATTCTGGTTTTTAGCATGAGCTGCTGAATTCTTGCTGTATTTCAATATTCAAATACCAACAATATGAATTAAATTCTAGGATAAAATTAAAACCCCAGGAAATGCAGCATGGTAATTCCATATCCTAAGCTCTGCGCCATCACACATCTTATGCCAAAATTATTGTGATAAGGGCCCTCCTGTACAAATTGTGTTAACTCTAAGGTAACTGCAACTTCAACCTTAGCAATACAGCCGACACCATTGTCAAGCTTGGAGTTAACGCTGTCTTTGTTGATTGCTGATTTGTACAGAATAACAGAGCAATGGCTCTTGTTGAAAATTAGCAACGTAATCATTCTGAGGACTGAGTATATTGTCAGCGTGACATAACAACACAGCACCGACACAGAACTACACAGAACTGGTGGATGGCAGCATCCTGGCCCTATATCACAATAGGTCTCCGAGGTATAGCTTGCAGCAAACAACTACACATAACACATGTGCAGCATTAATAGTTTATGGGACAGTCGTGTAATCTGATCGCTCCTGGTGGAGTGAGGAAAAAATAACCTGCGCTAATCTGTGGCCATCACACCTAGTTTTCCATGGCGTTCTCAAATTAGCATCTGCATGTGTCAGGAATATTAATTTACAATAATTATTATCAGCAGCAATATTGTTGCTCTAAAGTTGTCTAATGCATACACACATTATTGTTGGTGACATTATAACTCCAGCTGTTAACATAATAATTTTATCAGCAGTTTTCAGAAATATTGTTTGTATCTACAGTTGTCATCAACACTATATTTACAATTGTAAGTGACATTACAAATATAGTTGTCAGAAATAGTGTACATACAGCTGTCAGCCCTGTGGATTACCTCCATGTATTTTACACATCAGGATGTGTTACTTTTAATACAAATTATTAATGGTAATTATGCCCAACTGAATTATCAGATATTGGACATCCAGAATCCATTCGAACACAAATCTTTGAGAGGGCTGCACTACATTAAACCTGAGTTTGTAGGCTGCACTATGTTAAACCTGAGTTTGTAGGCTGCACTATGTTAAACCTGAGTTTGTAGGCTACACTATGTTAAACCTGAATTTGTAGGCTTCACTATGTTAAACCTGAGTTTGTAGGCTGCGCTAGGTTAAACCTATCATTTATATTCCTTTGAGCGAATTAATGCTCAACATTGCCGCAGAAATTTTCCAAACAAATAAAGATGAATAAAGCAATAATGAGTGATTGATTCTTTCAAGTCGCAGTGGGAATCTTTCACCCATACATGACGATAAATAATGCAATAAAAACAATGGTTTAGTAATAATATATTTCAAAATCCATTTACATCCAAAGAAAATATTGAAATAAGCGTTTCACAATTACAACTGCGAGATGGATTCAAGCTGTGCAGATATGGTGTTTACTGAGGCCAGATGTGGTGGGCAGTGGCCGGATAACTGACTGGACACTCCTAGACAATAGCCCAGCAATAAAGTGATAACACCAACAATGATAAACCCATAACAATGATAAGACAGCACTGACCAGCAGCCATCTGCCAGTAACCACCTGTATAGTCTACTGTTCTCAAACCAATGCTCTTCCATCATACACAGAGAGAAGGGTAAGGTGACACTATTAACAGTCCCTGAAATGAAATCATGTGGCAACTTTATGTCATTGCAATGCCTTTAATAGCCACGTTGGAATTGAATTTCAGTCAGAATGGCTGATTAAATAGCAGGATCCAATGCGACTATTATTGAAAAGTTTAACAGCTGAAGAGACACTCACTAGCTCATTTGTACAGCAACAATCTCTTCCAATACGTGCCTCATGCTATTATTGCTTTTTATCCCAATAGAAGATCATTACTTCTGTTTACGGTTCCATTAATACAGGAAGAACGTGATAGACCATCTGCGGACCCGCGCTTGCTCAAACGTACATAAAAACATATTAAAGCATATACACAATTCCTGCAGGATAGGCATCAATATTATCATGACCATAGCACAACACAGGGCATTATACACGTCAGTGTGTGCATCTGTACTCAAAAGCTTGCGGTGTTTTCATTAGCCATAAATAACATAACAATGTTATACGTTGACCTGCCATATGCTCGAGTCCAGTGTACAAGAACTCGACACCAAGGGCATGTACAGTGTTAAATAAATAACACATCAGCCAAATAAACCTCCCCGGCATCATGATAGCGCCCCACTTCACCTGACAGTGCGCTGAGCCATAGGTATGTCTGACAGAGCACATATGGTGGTTCCAGGGATACAAGACACCCGGTGCACAGACATATATAATGCTAAATATCTCAAATCCAATGTATTCCTCCCCTGTGTGTATATTCCATACGATAAATCAAAAGTAGTAAAATGTGGCTATAAATAATACCTAAGTAAATGTAATACAATATAATATTAATGTAAAAGAAAATATGTCTATAATAGAGGACATTTAAACAAAAAGGTTCCCCGGTTAATAGGCATGTTTCATATGATCCTGTGTCTGTCAGTACCAACAGGTGCTTGCAGGTTTACTGCAACATTCATTCCTATGGATGTAGTGGATTTCCTCCTGTCCTAAGCTGACAACGGTAAGCCATGATAGGTGAAAGAATCTTGAAAGCAATTCTAAACTCCAATTTAATGCAAAAATACAATACAATAGTACAAGAATGAAAAATTGGCAAGACATGGCTAAATATAATTTTAACTGAGTAAGGATAATACAATCTGATATTAATACTAAAAAGGAAAAATATCTGTATAATAGAGAATGTGAAATAAATGGTTGGCAGTATTAAGATGCCTGGGTACTGGGCACAATGGAACTATATTAAGCATAATGTAATAAGAGATTTGTACAAGTATGTAATACCGTAGTAAAACTAGCAAAGCAAGGGAGGTGGACCTTGCTAGGTATTAGGGATGGATATCTGTGGATGCCACACCCATATGACCCGTATCCACAGACTGTCAGGCTGGGTGACTTATAATAAGTCCACTTCCAGGCTGTCAGGTCTGTTGACTCCTTTACCATACACTTTAATCTTGATAAGCACGGCTGGTGGATCTATTGCTTGTCATTAATGATGACAATAGCAGATTTCACCAGCATGTGTTGTAAAGATTTGACAATACCAACCAAAAAAACTTTGGATATTTAAGCTGTTTAACGATGTCCTGGCATTGTCCTGAAGACATCGAGTGACCAGTAGTCCTGGCCAAGACGTCCCGATGATGTGCTGCTGATCTGATGCTGCCTCCTGAGAGCCAGACCACCATCTGTGTATAGATACCAGACTGGCAGGGGATACAGATAGCTGTATATTGGACAGTCTGGGGGATATACGGCTGATTGGCCACCTGATTGGATGTTGCACATGTACTAGGTGATATAGGATGGCATTTCAACAACTTGACAGTGTGCTATATCACATTCCGACCAGACGAACCGCAGAGCAACGGGAACACAGGCTGATTGGAACATGGGAAATTTTGATAATTTGAGGTGATAATGTGGATTAAACTCCATGCTTTAGACTACACAGAACACGAGAGCAAGGAAACCAGAGGCCGATAGGGCCCATAGAAACACAGGCAATTTTGATATTTTGAAGCGATAAGTTGATAATGGGGATTCATTTCATGTTTAGCTGATATGTTGCATGTAGATTTGGTCTGGTCTGTCTGGGTATTCCATCTGTCAGTACATACGGTAGTGCTAGATAGGACAGACTGGACAAGCAATAGGCTTAGACTGGACAAGTAATAGGCTTAGACTGGACAGGCAATAAGCTTAGACTTGACAGGCAGGAGAGTGTACACCAGAGCAGGTAGGATACATAACATGGATCCAGGAACAGGTGGTACAGATAACCTACCTGCAATGACAAGGATGTGATAGCAGACCAAGTATTCTACATTTATACCACTCTCTTGAAGCAAATACAGGCAATAGATCAGAAAGTAAGTCAATGGATGAATTCCTCAATATGTACCTGCATTGGGTTAACCATTGCTGGATTACACACATTCACTATTCTGTTTTCCAATCAATTAGCAATGAAATGGTTAACTAAAGTTCCAGCAAGTTAGAATGAAATGAGACTAATAGGTTGTGTTGTGGCATCTACTTAGGTATGTGTTAACCATTTTGATAACAGAAGCCGTCATGATGCTGTGCTATCTCTCCAACATGACAGTGTGCCATTACCGATATTACTGAGAATATCTCCAATAGTTGTACAATCTGTTAGCAGTTCAGAAATTAGTTTTTAAAGAGCACAAGGGTTAATTAAAAATAAAAATATCATGACTACCTAGTTATATTACTATTTCATAATTGTGAATAAATTATCATCTGATTTGAAGTCATCATCTACTTACTGTATATTCTGATACTGATATAATTACGATTATAATTGTAGATAATAGATACAGAATGCCAAACACTTGGCACCTTTCACGACCACATCCTGATTCTCCTCAAGCTGTAGGTATCAGCCTGTGACAACAGGAAACAGCAGTGGTCAGATAGCCCCACCACCCACCCCAACCCCCCACAATGTCCACCACATGGAGGACATCAACTGATAAGCACACATTTACTACGATTACCTCCGATAACAAGAGTTAGTACAGAACCAGCATCACAACACGTTCTATTACCGAAATGGTTAAACACGCCCAAGTAGATGCCACAACAATCACAGATAAGAACCCTAAGTCTCATGTCAAATGTAATTCCCGATGTCACTGTAATAATAGGTAAACAAAGTGACCACGTCAGACATCATTTCCGATGCTGCCAATACTTACAGCTCCTTACAGGAAAGCCTGGAGTGTATTGGTCTGTTTAGTAACTCAAATTGTAGCAAACTCTTCCAGACAGATGCTGATATGGTCGGACATCATCTCTTTGCCTGCTATTATACTTGTCTATTTATTCTCACACGGTCTGACAAGGGTCCACGTCTATCTGGTTTCATCTCCGACACTTCCACCAAGATACTAGCAGTACTGCCAAACAACAATGGAAGTAACAGGTGAAGTGATAGGCCGTATCTACGAGGGTGGAACAAAGAGTTCCGAGTTTGAATCCTTCTGCCCCGTGGGTGCTGAACTCTTATCTGTGATGTAGACCAACAAGTCTCTCAAGGGTTAAAATAAATCTTTTGTATATCATTTCCAATGATTGATAAAATATTCATATGAAAGTGTCTGGAGAAGATTCTGTGTGTATGCATGAAATGAAACGTCTGCTTGAAATCTGCAGTTGCCACTCTTGATTCATATACATCAGAAGAGCTTCATGGGTCTTATTAGCTTATAGCTCATGGTAACAACAGGCTTATACAATTCTGACATTAAATAAAGCTTCTTCTTCTTCTTATGGAAACAAAAGGTTTTAGGTTCTCCTTCTACATGAAGCAGGGTATCGTTTCTCGAAGCTCTCTTAGCCACTAAGGGACCATAGCACTCTCTTTGCCGATAGCTAATACATTGCTAA
>JAUTBV010079867.1:0-19243 GCA_032361325.1 Lepetodrilus fucensis
GCCCCACCCACCTGTATCACATAGAGCCCCAACCACCTTTATCACATAGAGCCGTAACCACCCGTATCACATAGAGCCCCACCCACCCGTATCACATAGAGCCCCACCCACCTGTATCACATAGAGCCCCACCCACCCATATCACATAGAGCCCCACCCACCCGTATCACATAGCACACCACCCACCCGTATCACATAGAGCCCCACCTACCAGTATCACATAGAGCACCACCCACCCATATCACATAGAGCCCCACCCACCCATATCACATATAACCCCACCCACCCATATCACATAAAGCCCCACCCACCCGTATCACATAGAGCCCCACCCACCCGTATCATATAGAGCTCCAACAACCTGTATCACATAGAGCCCCATCCACCTGTATCACATAGAGCCCAACCCACCCGTATCATATAGAGCCCCACCCACCCGTATCATATAGAGTAGAGCTCCCACAATTTGTATCACCCACCTGTATCATATAGAGCCGTACCCACCCGTATCATATAGAGCTCCAACAACCTGTATCATATAGAGTAGAGCTCCCACAATTGGTATCACCCACCTGTATCATATAGAGCCGTACCCACCTGTATCATGTAGAGCTGAGCTATGCGGTACTCCTCCACACTCATAGGGAGAGAGATGCGGTACTCCTTGATCAGCATGGTGGTGGTGGTGGTGGTGGTGGTGGTGGTGACAGTGGGTGGACTAGGAGGACAGCACCACACTGCGGTGACAAAGGCACCACACAGGCTCGTGGAAATGCTGCTGCGGCACCATCAGATATCAGACATCAGACATCAGACATCAGATATCAGTTCTGTAACAGAAATTAACAACTTATCAATGTGTATGAAGACATCACCCCCAACACTAGTCTATTAACCTTCTCCCTGCTGAAGGCAACTAGAGATTCCCTAAAGCACAGTGCCTGTATCTACTCCAGCAGGGAGAGGGTTAATTGATCCATCATGAAGCCACACAACCTTGGCGTATCCATACAACCATTTGACTTTACTTTCTACTCATGCTTCACCAAGCTTTCTACTTGTAAATGCTTGCTTTTAAAGATGTTTGTTGGACATTTCCAACATGGCAAAATGAGCTATGCCCAATTCAAAGCATAGCTGTATTCTGTTTGACTTACAGGTACTGTCACTAAGTGAGAGATTTGACAGTTCACAATAGGTTAATCATTGTCAGTTGAAATGGTAAAAATAAAAACAGTAACAAAAGATAAAACAAATTTTAATTATTTGAAAGCAATATTGTAGTAGTACATATGTAACATAGCTGTAAACATTACCAATATAAACAATATCCCAGTGCAATATTGCAGTCTTCTGCTCAAACTACAAGTTCAGGCAAAGTCTGAAATGTCAACATACAAGTCACAAACAAAAAACCAACAGACAAATTGGTAAAAATCAGAGATATACTGGCATGAAGCTGACATACTGATATGGTATTCTGTGAGAGGCATAGTGCCAGCAACACAATCTGGGCAATGGGCACATGCATGCCCCCAGTTAATAATATTAATATAACAAGTCAACAATCACCACCTTCACATTAATACCAAGTCAAATCATCCAAAAATCATTGGAAATATAATAAAATTTCACATTTTTAATTCTAAAAGTGTAACCTAACTTAACAACTGTGTAAGAGATTTAGAGAAGCGGTGAAGTTAGCCCAGTATTAGTGTTTGGACAGCCCACGCACACACTGAGCACAGAGATAGATTGCCTATCTTGGCCACACATCACACTGCTGGGCCATTCATCAAGCAATAATATGATAGAAATAATCAATACGTGGGCAAGTCCTCCTTCTGTCTGATTGATCCTCCGGACAGTCTGAGGCCTTGACCCCTGGTCAGCTTGTCCAGTCAGCGTAGCCACAATCAAAGTAGCCAAAGTCAGGATAGACACAGGCAAGGAAGCAGAATTAGTTTCGGTTGTTAACCTGCTTTGTCACATACTCAACCCCGCCTAGTTCAGCTCATTTCCTTGTCTAGTTACAGGAAATCCTTGTTTTCACTGCGCATCAGAATGAGTTGTATGTAGCTAGTATCCCAGTGATTTGTAGCTGACAGCAAGCAATAACGTGGGGAGTAGCATTGATCTGACCAACATAAAACATGAATGCCTTGCCATGGACCCAGTCTAATTGAATGACCTCCCATCTCCTGCCCTGCCAGTCTAATTGAATGACCTTCCATCTCCTGTCCTGCCTCCAGTCTCACTGGTTGAATGACCTCCCATCTTCAACCCCACCTCCAGTCTCACTCGTTGAATGGCTACATCTTTGGCCCCACCTCCACATAGTCTCATTGGTTGAATTATCTCACTCCTCCACAGTCTCCCTGTTTGAATGACCTCCCACCTCCAGTATCACTGGTTGAATGACCTCCCACCTCCACAGTCTCGATGTTTGAATGACCCCCCACCTCCAGTATCACTGGTTGAATGACCTCCCACCTCCAGTCTCCCTGGTTGAATGACCTCCCTCATCCACATAGTCTCATTGGTTGAATGACCTCCCTCATCCACAGTCTCACTGGTTGAATGACCTCCTTCTCCAGTCTCACTGGTTGAATGATCTCCACCTCCAGTCTCACTGGTTGAATGACCTCCCACCTCCAGGCTCACTGGTTGAATGACCTCCCACTCCCACCTACATATTGAGTGACATGCCTCCAAATAGTCTTATTCATTGAATGACGTGCTTCAGTATCATTCTTTCAATGAACCCCCAGACAGACCAATTAAATAATACCCATGTTTGATTAATTGTTAGCCAAAGAGGATTCTCAGTCCAATAGAACTCACTGTCTGTCCAAGCTGCCCCAATCACTAAACTGCCTGTCCTCCCAATCACCAACCTGTCTGTACTTGCTGCCTCAACACAATGAGTATAATTGTTTCATCACTCGACCAACCCTAGGGTGATGGTCGAGTGATGAAATTGGTCAATGCGGGTATTCGTATTATCATCATTGTGGGATAGGAATCCCCTCATTGGCTAATTTCATAATGCTGCCACAATTACCAAAGTGTCTGGCCTTGCTGACCAAATCATCACAAGGTATGTCCTAGCTGCCCGAATCTGTATGTCCTAGCTGCCCCAATCTGTGTCCTAGCTGCCCCAATCTGTATGTCCTAGCTGCCCCAATCTGTATGTCCTAGCTGCCCCAATCTGTATGTCCTAGCTGCCCCAATCTGTATGTCCTGGCTGCCCCAATATGTATGTCCTGACTGCACCACATCCATCCAACATAGCACCTCCACCAGGCTTCAGCATGACCTCCACAATCTCAAAACATGTCCTCACCCCTAGGACCACCTCCACTATGTTCTGACTGACCTCACAACACCTCCATCATGTCCTAACTGACTCCTCACAGAGCATCTACCAGGTCCCAGGACCACCTCCACAATATCCTGATCCAGACAGATTGGACCTGACAGAACGACAATATCAGGACCTGACTTGGACCTGACAGAACTACAATATCAGGACCTGACTTGGACCTGACAGAACGACAATATCAGGACCTGACTTGGACCTGACAGAACGACAATATCCTGACCTGACTTGGACCTGACAGAACTACAATATCAGGACCTGACTTGGACCTGACAGAACTGCAATATCCTTACTGACCTGACAAGCTCCATCAGGCCTCAGGACGTACACAACTCCACACCAATCACAAACACTACTATTTCATAGCCAGCCTCCAGGACACAATTAGACTGGCTATGTTGTGAAGAGACAACTCAGTCAATTGTTGGACAAGTACTTGTTAATGTGTTCATTACTGGAGGGAAATAACATACGCCCACATTCATCTTCCTATGTGAGAATTCCTATGTATTACGTCAAATGATTTTGATGATTACATGATATTTTACTGGTGTGTCCACGAAAAGTGTAAATTAGGATACGCATGTGAATAATATCACTTTTAATCAATAACATTATGTGATGTAATTCTCGCGTTTGAAGTTGAAGGTGGGAAAACTAAATGTTTTCCATGAATTAAAACAGAGCTAGTGATATATTTTACCAACAGTGGTTGTCAGATAGTCCCATGTGCGAGAAGCCTGTGCAATCCATGCAGAGAAACCTGTTATGAGTACGTCATGAGCGAGAAACCCGTGTAATCCGTGCAGAGAAACCTGTTATGAGTACGTCATGAGCGAGAAACCTGTGCTATCCGTGCAGAGAAACCTGTGTAATCCGTGCAGAGAAACCTGTGTAATCCGTGCAGAGAAACCCGTGCAATCCGTGCAGAGAAACCTGTGTTGAGAAGGCCTCGCCAATTTCAAAACAAACGATTGTTTACATTCGCCAAGTACAACACCGTATTTCGATGGGTTTGCGTGGCATTTCATACCTGAAAGTTGCTCTATATATTATATCTGACCAATAACAATAACAATGGGCATAGGTGAAATCTCCCAAGTTTACGAGTCCTTTTAATTGAATTTTTTCTTTTTACAGACATCTGTATTAAAAATGTAATTATCTTGCACGATGTTCCTGTTTTAGGTACGTGTTGTCCTGGCTGTTGTCCTGGCAACTGTGACAACATGACCATCTGCTCAACGTGTGAACCGGCCAACTCATGTGACGAGGCGTACCATGCGGACGTAGACTATTTTCAGATGGGGAAGATTACCATTCCAGACCGAGTCTTCGAGAGATACATGAAACAAACAATTCTTCAGGTATAACAACATTTTATATAGCATTTCAAACATGTAGTTTTTCCTGGTTTAGGTTATTGCAAATGGGTGAAAGATTCCTGGAGCAACGTTAAATTCCATATTCACTCACGCACTCTTGGTTTAGGCCATGAAATCAAGATAAAATTTTATATGGGGATTTGTGAAAAATATCTTGGGAGTTGAACATGAGTTTGTACTCAAAAAGGTTTCGTAATTTTAGGGCCTGGTGGATTTTTGATCCAACTGCAGTGTCAAGAAAATGTGCCATTGTAGAAATGTGAACCCTATACACAGTGTTCGAAATAGAGCCCGTCAGCATGCCTCTGACGGTTTATTTTCAGCGAGGACTAGTAACGTTTTAGCCTTGCACGCCCACATGTCATGTTGTTTTTGGTTTGTTTTTGAAGATGTATATAATCAATCACTGGCCAACGTATGTGAGGATGGGTAACTTCTCAGACTTACCAGTCCTCATGTCTGGCAGTGAAATTGCTGGAGTTTTATACACCGCTGTACATACTTGGATATTTTCAGGTTGAAGCTGAGAGAGAACACTTCATACAGACTCATACTGTGGAGTTGAAGAAGACAGCCAGACAGGCACAACAAGAAATGAATGCAGGTAAGAAATGTATTCTTCTCTTGTCTAGGTGTATGTAGAAATGTCATATGACTGAGATAGGTGACATTGAGTTCATACTGGCATCAACTACACTCTGTTCTCCATTACCTCAGCAATATAGAGTTAGGCAAAATATTGGATGCAACATATCTGAAAATGGATGAAATCTATATAAATCCATCAATAACATTACTGTTTCGAGGTGTGTAGATATATATATTACTATAGACAAGGTGTCCCACGCTAGTAGAAGAATATGATTTTATGATGCTTCACAAAGGAAGTGAACATAAATTATGAGGGTTTTAAAAGCTTTTCGTTGTATTTCTGTCATTCTGCTTTTTTATATTCCATGTATATATATATTTCTAATAACATCTTACTACAATATACCTGTTAACAGTACAGGACACATTTTAGTGAATTGCTCCCAACCATTAAGATACCATATTCACCAAATTACTCTGGTATACCAAATTCGTCATACATACAATTTCATTATTTATTTAAATTTACTCAATACTCAAAAGGGAATTATTATTTTCTTGCAGCTGCCGAAATCATAGCCAATGCCACAGCATACAGCAAGGCCATCAACAGTATGGAGAAATCTGTAGCGGACAAGAAAGTACAGACATCCTATATCAGTGCCTTGAAGAACATGTACAGCACACTGGACATCAGGAATGAAGACCACAAGCTGTCACTGATGATGATCCGTGCATTCGAGGACATCCAACACAATCTCTACAGCTATGACTATGATAAACAATCTCTCGCCGGTTACTGAGAAAATTCAATACCTTAATTTGGCTACAACATTCTTAGAAAAATAGTTAATTATACAGTAGACTTCGCATAAACCGGACATTTGTCTATAACGTACTGAATCTGAAGTCCCGGTCCTGTCTAATGCTAATGACGCCATATGCATACAACAGACTTCGCATATAAAGGACAAGAATAGTCGGTAACAATGTGTACGTTATATGCGACGTCGACTGTACATTCAAAACACTGACCATAATCTTGAGCTACATGGTGTATATTTCAAGAAGGTGTATTATGTTTGTTTGTATTAACCTGAAAGACATTCCACAGTGTACCTGTTAACACTCTCCCTGCTGGATTAGGCACAGTTACTGCTCTGTAGGGCATCTCAGGTTGCCTCCATCAGGGAGAGGGTTAAATCCCTGCACTGAGAAGCAGGAACTGATAAAGCACCAATGATGCATGCATGCTCTACTTGTGATATCTTCTATTTGTTTTTGTTTTTTTATATCCAAAATGTTTTGTCATACTTTTCTAAACATTTTTACTTTATTTTGTCATACTTCCCCATCATTTATAATGGTTTGCCATACTTTCCCAATCATTGTAATCTATAGAATAACATTAGAATACTGTCTTCTCACACTGTCTTCTCACACTGTCTTCTCACACTGTCTTCATACCTTAAAGATACAAGATCATACTTTCAAGTATTTTTAATATTTCTTTTATATTTACAATTTCTTTTCTACATAATATTAGCAGTTACAAACAAATATGAAAAGAATATACCCTAAATATATAATGCTAAATCGCCAAAGTAAAACTATGGTGTTCCATCGATCTCTATATATAGACAGCTATATATAGACAGCTATATTATTATAAATTTGGACTGCGCAAAGCATGCTGGGTATATCAATTGTGTGATCTAGCAGTTTGTTTATGTGCTTTTGCGTGGGAGGGAAATCTTTACACATAAACATGTTGCATCACGAATAGTAGGTGAACATTTTTTTTGGGAGATAGGTGTCTTTGGATAGGAAATAGATATATTTCCCGATGACTACACAACCTGAAAAGAATCTCACATGTCCGGGAAAGATTGTTCTTTCAGAATATGCAATAACCCCGATAGTGATAATTTTCCCCTATGCAAGTATGATCTTGTTATAGGTCTCTTTAACCTCCAGAACGATATTGTTCATGTTGTACATCTTCATCTACAAGGATCTCCATTCGTATTCCTTCCTATGACGTCTTTATTTCCATTATTAACCCTCTCCCTGCAGGATTATTATCATCACTGCTCTGTATTAAATATAGCATCTGCTTCAGCAGCCAGAGGGTTAACAATGATTATTCATCATATGAATCATGTGATTCAAACGTTTTGTGCAATGATAGTGTTGCCTTCTACATTCTCTATGTAACATTGCCTTAGATATTGGTTTTCATATTTGTAATGGAGAAGTAAATATATGTATACAACCCAGAGTTATTTTTTTTATTATGTCTTGTCAATTTGTGTAGAATTTCATGTGGTATGGATGTAGTCAGTTCCAGTAACATAGTCTTGAAAACAGGTGAGACTATTCAGCGAATGAAATCGTACATTTGGAACCTATGGTCTTGCAAAACACTTGAAAACATGTGAGAGTATTCAGGGAATGAAATTGTACATTGGAACATATGGTCTTGCAAAACAATTGAAAAGTGAGACTAATCAGCGAATGATATTGTACATTTGAAACATATGGTCTTGCAAAACACTTGAAAACAGGTGAGACTATTCAGCGAATGAAATTGTACGTTGGAACATACGGTCTTGCAAAACACTTGAAAACAGGTGAGACTATTCTAGTATTCAGCGAATGAAATTGAAACCTATGGTCTTGCAAAACACAAACATATTTTCTTGATTGTTTGAGAAATGACTGCCAGGCCAAGGCCACGCTACATGGTTACGGCAGACGTCAATTGTCCTAAAGCTATTACTAGATGTCATCCTACACGTGATCGACTGTTGAACAACACACACGCTGTTAGTTACGACTCAAAAAATCCACCTTGAAATCTAATCCTTCTTGCCGGCTATCCACTGTGACATTTGAAACTGACGAAAATGTTTTCTATTAACTTTTGTATCGTGGCTACATCACTCTCGCTGGAACTCTTCTGATTCTGCGTCATTTAATCTTCCAAACGCAAAGAAAACATGTCTCTCGGCTTCAAACCTGAGAAAGCTCTCAGACGTTAGGTAAAGTTTGTTAAAGAAATAGTGAATTTCGATGCAGATATAAAAGATACGTAGGCCTATTCATCGACTGCTACTAGCTGGAATTAAAATGTCACGCAGGAGATAACTTTTATTTCACCGCCCGACAGATGTTCACATTTACCTGTTTACCATCTTGCCGATTCCTACGTATGGCGCTATAATCTAATGTAGTAAGCGAAGCTCGGAATTGTACCCTTCCCTAGGGGAGATGCCTGTTTACATGAACACAAACAACCATCTCCACAGAGTAATACTACCAAGGCCGTCGGAAGCGGGCATGCCAGTCATGCCATGGCATGACTAATATTTCTCAGCACTTCTCAGCATTTTGTATATAACATATTTTTAACCGCTTTCAAGACGCTTGCATTCACATACTATTATAATAACCTTACGGGTTGACAGAAACACAAGTTACAGGACATTCCTTGATGCAAAAACAAATCACATGCCTGTAGGCCTATTTCAAAATTTATGGAAACCGCCTTTAGACCCTATTGGGTAGCTTATATTAGGTGTCTCATCTTTCTTCAGATGCCAGTAGATCGCTTTTTATTACGCCTACATTTCAAAATGTCCAATCATAAAACTTGGGTACTATACTAACGCAGATGTCAATCTCTTTGCTGATGCAAGGAAATCGCATCTTATCATAACAACATTGTTCGGGGCGCATACCACCTAACTAGACCACAATAGATAGCAGTGTAGGTTTTTATCCCTATAGATACCAAGAAATTGCACTTTTTATGCCTACATTTCCAAATTTTTGGGAGCACAACTCCAGATAGCATTGTGGTTTGTATTTCTATATCTACCAGGAAATTGCAATTTGAATGCCTACATTTCGAAATCTTTGGGAAACGCTCCCCCAGACCATATTTCGAAAATTTCAGGAATCATTTCACAGACCATACCACACTAAGTCTAGATAACATATTTTGTTTTTTGATGGGCTATTCATACCTATTTGATATGTTGCATCTTAGTACATTCATGTTAACATAACATAAAGGATATTTCTTCATAACAGTGTGGCATGACCAATCCCATTTTGCTTCCGACGGACCTGTAGTTATATGTACATAGACATTTTATTTATATTTATTATATAATTGGTCACACTATGGCATAGGATCTATCGGTGCCTATGTTGGTTTGTCGGCATTAGTGTCTACTCTTCATAATTTAGACAAAGATATGCAGATCCGCATAGTTATTACGGGATGTATACATGTATCTATGTTTCTGCTTTACAGGAAGTCTGCTGCGTTGCTATATGCCGGTCAACGCTGATAAGACGTTGTTTGAAGTCTGCCAGCCTAACGCTATAGGCTTAAACATCCTCATCAACTACTTCAGCGTCAACGCACGTCTGGACGGGCTCGTGTCTGTAGATGACACTTCCAACATCGTGTACGTGATGAAGGACAACGTTGTCTACAAACTACTGTGGTCAGGCAGCGTCTACGACATCAACGACACATTTAACATCACAGACGTCAACAACGTTGAGAATATCTGGAGCAATGCACCGTACGACATTACCGCTATCAGCAGATTCGTAAACCCTGACACATATCTGCTGGTTGAAGACACCAAGTTGATATTGTATGACTCGGGGCCGAAAATGGTATCGTCGATATTCCGGATATGTTAGAGCCGAAGGTGCAATGTATACGTGGGTGGTCCTTTGGGTAATGAACAACAGCGGAATGCAACGTTGTATTCGCGAGTTTGGACTATAAAATAGCTGATATTGAAATATTAGGCCCAGGTATATCTCGACTGTGTGATAATGGCAGTGTGTCTTGGCCTAGGAGTTGCCCAAAGTTAAACATCCATAGTACAGTTTTAGGAAGCTCGAATTACTGCTACGAGATATTAACACTCTCGTAACGACCTCTTTCTTATGCATGGCGTTCGGGAACTTACCACAGCGTCGGTTGTTCGAAGCCCTGTTGATATATAGCGTTTCAAGAAACGACACAAAGAGTATTTTAACTTTGGATGGTGGCGCCTGCTCTCTATACTAGCAGCACACCTGATGACCCCGACGTAAGCGACAATTAAATCAATGGCCGCCGACAATTTAAAACTGTTCCAACGGCCTGTTTATTTCCATCTTTTGAATGATTTTCTTGTGTGGAAAGATCGTGGTTCTATATTTAGAGATTACCAGTGATGTCATATCTACATGTAGGCACCGGACATCCTAGTCAGACAATGCTTTGGAATTTTGGAATAATACCTCTAAAGGTCTCTAACGTTCTGTGTTATTTACACATTCGACGCAAAATAAAGTTTCAACTTCTTCTTGTTCTTCGATGTTCACTGTAGGCCTATACGAAGAGGCCCGTAAATGCATGTATAAGAAATATACATAACAATGTGATATTGTGTTGTGTAAACTGACTATATAATGTATCATTCATCATTTTCTAACAGTTTATAGTATGTTCTACTCGACAGGTAGAATGCACGCTTAATAATTCCTTTTAAATTTGATATGCAAGTCGTTTAGTTGCTGGACTGTTTATCTGTGCTCATTATCAGAAGTGAACAAGTACGGCATACACATCTATAATATTATTAGTATTCAGGTGAAACAACTTGACTTTACATCACTAGTAATTTGAGAACCCATGTCGGTTTTACGAGACTATGCTAGTATTACTCAATCATAAAGAAAATTAAAGCCCTGGGTCTGTATGCACAAACGTAGTTCAACCACAGTTTAGGCTAAACTAGGTTTAAGCGACGAGTTATACCACTGTCGGTATGATCCTTAAACTACGGTTTAACTAAACTATGTCTGTGCATACGGACCATGGGTCCGTATTCACAAACGTAGTTCAACCACAGTTTAGGCTAAACTAGGTTTAAGCGACGAGTTATTCCACTGTCGGTATGATCCTTAAACTACGGTTTAACTAAACTATGTCTGTGCATACGGACCCTGGGTCCGTATTCACAAACGTAGTTCAACCACAGTTTAGGCTAAACTAGGTTTAAGCGACGAGTTATACCACTGTCGGTATGATACAGTTTAACTAAACTACGTCTGTGCATACGGACCCTGGGGTGAGACAAAAAACGCAAGCGGCAGTCGCACATCGTCGGACTCCGGAACCAACTTGTTAATAAGCTCCTGGTCGTGTTATAAGCAATTCCGGATTATTGTTAGTTTTAGACATTCGCAATCTGAAAGCCATCGTCAATTTATATTATTAATGTGTATACCTACAGATCCATTCTCAATACACCAATTATCCCAACAAAATAAAATTGTCACGAAACTTCGTTCACAGGGAATCATTATCATTCCAGATATTCTGTATCAATATTCTGTATCAATATTCTGTATCAATATTCTGTATCAATATTCTGTATCAATATTCTGTATCAATGTTTGAAGGAGGCATCCATAGGCCTAGCTACTAGTTCCGGTTTCCAATTGTCCTTTGACTGTAATTTTCAGGGCTCGAACAATATAGGCTTGCCTTTTCCTTCTGTAGTACGACTTACAAAACACAAACAACAAAGCCTTTTGGAACGGTCGATACGTGGCCGTATAGATGAATACATTCATTATGCTGTTAGACATCAGAATGAATGACTCGAACTGGAAAATAATCGGCGGAACTATGTCTTTTACGGTGATAAGGTTCACGATGTTGAGAATCGACACCGGAAAGAAACTCACAAAGAACACGCATGACGCCAGCGCCACCATGAAGGAGGACTTCCCGATGGCTCTTTGGACAAGAGTTATCTTCCTTGCTTTACGTCTGCTCTGAGCGATCGTCAGAAGGATTTTCCCCGAGCAGAAGACGATGATGATGAAAGTGCACGCTGTGAAAACTCCCCCCGGAAGTAGCCCCACGATTGTGATGAAATCCTTGGTGTGTATTCCGCCGGATGGTGGAATTGTCTCCCCTTGATGATGGCGACGATGACGACGACGTTGAACGTCATCACAAACACCGAAGTCACGAAATTGAAGACAGCGTGGACGGCTGCGTATTCGTCTTGGGTAGAATCTTCAACCATTTTGTTTTATCGGAGATTTCATTTGATGACCTGTGTTTTCGTCAATGTCAGATGAGAACCTCACGTTCCTACAGTGATCCCCATGACGGTTTCTAGAGTTCAAAACGAGGAATCGTTGATTTACCTCTGTCCATGCTGTAAGCAACCGGAGATGCCCTATATATATAACTCTGTGTGTACCTAATCCAGCAGAGTATGATATGGATATCATGGGTTTTCGTAACCTTGGCACATTCACATCTTTAAAAAACAACGTTGAGTAGTTCGTACACGCCTGTACATGGTCTTTCCGTTAGTTCACTAGCGGTGATGTGTCCCTACTAGACTTGAAACTAGTTGTTGATCATATTTACAGTCAAAGTGGTACAAATGCGTGGGGGGGGGATTATTATGAACTTTTCTCATTCATTTGATATACCATAATCCGTACTCCAACGGAAATTATTCGGACAACATTGTTAACTGACTGAAGAAATCCATGCACCTAATGACTGTAGGTGTGCAATACGTTAATGCAAATACAACATTAGCCCAATGTGGCTTAGCATATTCTATATCCGTGCCTTTCATAAATGTGTTAATAAAGAAATTAATTAGTTAACTGCCAGTAGTTTTAGAAATTCGCAACTGAAAGCCATTGTGATATACTGTACATGATTAATTAGTATACCCACAGATCCATTCAGAATACACCCTTTTTTCCATCAAAATAACTTTGCTACAAAACGTCTTGGACAAGAACTCTTATTATTTCGTGGCAATTATTTTCTTCTTCTTTTTAAATGGCAAGTTAGAAAGACACATAATGAGAATTAAATAGAAGATTGTCACGAAATGTCTTTGGAAGAAGTTAATTAACTTGGTAGGCCCGATATTCAACTTCAAAACATTGTCCATTATTGAATACGCCCCCCCAGATGTGCATTTCTTAAAGCGTTTCGTGGATCAATTATATTTCTGTACAGTTTATACAAAGTTCCACCATATGCCAATGGATGATCCGATTTAAATATCCTATCCCCGTATGATGACCCTGCACAAGACGGAGAGGTCGGTGCCTGATCCACAAATCTGTCTTATCTTTACAATCCTACAATTGTAAACCTATCGTAGTATGATAATGGTGGTCACCCACTTTATCTTACGATAGGTTTACAATCTACTGCAGCTTTGTGGATCGGGTTCCAGATCTTCTGAGCAAGTTCAATTCAAAGTACTACGCAGTACACCCTTTCTAAACCGACATGTATTTTTTATTTCTTTTTTATTAAATCGATTTAATGTTCACCCATCATTACGCTTTGGTGGATTTACATCAAAGTGGTTTTCCCCTAATTTCAGAATCCATCAATTATGGCCATTAGTTTTGTCCAGTCCACATGATAATTCCTTGATCAAAGGTCGTATTTCAAGAACATTGCGCATACAATTCCCAATCGGAACACCCTGGCGTAGTTTCCGCTTTGCTCCAATACATAGACAGCAACTTCCGAGTCCGAGTAGAGTTTCCATGCAGTCGCCATGGTTAATAAAAGATGAAACAGTTGTTGGTTTACTTACCATTATGTAAAAATAGTATCGAATGGTCAGTAGTAACTGTTGATAAAGCTCAGTAACTATATACATCGCGTCGGTGCCCGTTGCACGAGGCTCTTGTAGGCTACAACTATTGTAACGTCAACGCTTTCTATTGTAGCGGGAGCCCAGTTACAACTATTGTAGCACTACAAGAGCGTCGTGCAACGGGCTCCGGAGCAAATACAAATACAAATACTTTCCCTCTCAGTCCCCTGTGAAAATAACCTCATATTTCACGGTATACGGTATAACCCAACCTGGCGTGCTCCGAGGTCGCTATATGTCATTCCCACCTCAACATAGTTGAACCTACCGGGTACCCATTGCCTGCCTGGAGAACTGCACATCAAAACCATTCACTTGACATTTTTATAATGTTAACATTATTTTTATTATCCTACCTAATAAACACAGTTTATGATGAACAACTAACTTTGAGAGACTCGGCCCACTCTGGAGGTGGGTGGGCATATCCACTCTGTTCTGCCTCAGGCTGTTCATCAAAGGGATTTTGCAAAACCCGCAAAACCTTTCGCACTTCCTCAAAGTCATCCTTCTCTGCCAATGATATCGCATTCTGGGCAATCCAGTTCCTTAATATATACCTAGGATTAACACTGTTCATTATGATTTGTCTCACGGATTCAACCGTACGACTCCTTCGTATCCTACCTATGTACAATTGGACCCACCGATCAAACCACTCATGCTGTTGCAGAGGTTTCATCGCCCAGAATCTGGCATCAATGGTGCCATTTTCTAAATCAGAAAGTTCCATTTCTCCTAAATGTCGAAATGTCATTGTAAAGTCTGCTGCAGTATCTTGCATGATCTTCAAAAGAATTGCAATAAGTTGTTCATCGTCAGATTCTGAGGTTGAAAGGCCAAGTTTCTGTCTAAATAACACCATGAACTTTGACTTGTATATATCTGCATATCCTTTCCATAGGGTATGCATATGCTTTTTTTCGGGTTCACTCAACAGAGGCAGGAGAGCGATCCTTAATTTATCCAAATTGAAAACACCAACATCCGGTTGTTTCTCATAACTGTACATACGTTCATCATCTGACGTGTTGGGTACAAATTGAGGATTGTACTTTTCCATGAAACCAAACGGTCCGTAATCAATGGTTATTGACAAGAGGCTGAAGTTATCCGTATTGCAAACCCCGTGAGTAAACCCAACACTCTGCCATTTTGCCATCAGTTCCGCTGTTCCTCGAACTACTTCGCTGTAAAACGCCAAATACCTCCGCCCGTCGGTTTCGGTAATGAGAGGGAAGTGAGTTTTAATGACATGATCGGCGAGTTGCTTCAAGAGAGTGATCTCCCCTTCGTGAGCCAACAGTTCCAGCGATCCTATCCTGAACCAGGATCTGGCTAGTCGCAGTACTACAGCCGCTGGTTCTGGACCAGGATGTCCGTTGTAAAACTGGTCTCGCAGTACCGTGTCTTCGCTCACCACCAACGCCGCAGCACGACTTGTAGGTATACCTGCGATGAAAAAAAATAAACCCAACTATAATTTAATTTGAGGCCAATTTAATTGGTGGATACAACGGATTGAGGCCTTGCACGGAACAATCGTTTCCAATAGCAACTATTACCGACGCCATGAGTGGCAAAAAGAGACATCCATGTAGATAAATGATAAAGTCCATCCGTAATATTTTGTCTTTTTAGCTGTCAGTGAACGATTTGTCTTGTAAATCCACCCATATTTTAACGATATGACATTGTATTCACAATGTCTTCATAGTTTGTAGATTTAGAGGGCCAACATAGAAATGTTGGTAGACTACGCTACAATTCAGTGAACATTTTATTTGAAAAACGAACTTGGCGATAAAATATACCATAAACTTACTCTTATAAATAATAAATATTGCATTTTAATGTACGTATTCATGTTGGGCACAACTATGTTCTACTACATATTTGTTGTTTGTGGATTTGGGCTCAGTGAGATGTCCTCTACCAAACAGCAAAACAATTTGGCTTGGAACTTTCAAAAACAATTAAATGGCATTTTGGGGTAATTCTGACTACACAATGCACCCTACTGCCACACCCCGACCCCGTAAAACTCATCCCGCATTAGATTTACTTAAGAATTTGGTTTCTGTGGTTAGTTAGCCTAGGGTCCCTCCACCCCATTATACATCTCCAACCTTTTGGAACTCTCGCAAACATTAAATCTCACTTGGCTCCCAGTCAATACAGGGATCTTCGATTACCTAAGTAGTGCATGGCTTCGCTGCACAGGAACTCTCTTACAGAGGATCGGAGTACAGCTCGACCGTCTCCTCTCCGTGAGTAGGGGGTGAGTCCGGATCCCTTCAGCTGTAACTCCCACCTCTCTCCGACTGTATTCACATACTCTCCTAACATAACCGCTCGACCATCTCCGAGCTGGTCCGCCCACACCCCAAACTGATGACCCCCGTATCTGTGAGATATCGGAGTTGAGTCTCGGAGGACATACGAACCACTGACAAAACCAACAAACTCGTCGCTTCCTGCAACGGCTGGATCTATGTCCAGTATATCACGTAACACATTTATAGACACGGCGACGAGTTTTGTTGGAGTAGAAAACGGAATTGGTTCCACTTCTGAGAATAAGGCGTGGCTAACTTGTCGTATGTAATTGTCCTTTATCGGATCAATTGGAAATGTTTCGTGTAAGATTTGTCGGGCGTCAAATTTCCAGTCTTCGAAAGAAGAAATAATGTTTCGTGTGTTTTTCCTTTCTTCTGTATAACAACCTTTTGGACAAAATGATGTGTATTCAATATACATTTCTATAAAGTTTCGGTTAATGCAAGATATCTCAGACTGAACACCAATGCGAGTTAACAAAATGAACACAATATTAATACAACAATTTAAGAAATAACGACGCAACCGCACACAAAACACTCGTGGCATCTTTGTTTACGGAAGTAACGTGGAAGTCAAAGGGAGGTAATAATATGATAGCCGTGTAATTGAGTGCCACTAAAAACACTATTCCGTCGATCTTATCTGTACCAGCCGGTGTTCGCAGGTTTACTGTAACATTTGAAGCGCTATGCATATTGAGGGTTTCCTCTAGACATAAACTGACAAGGTGTGGTACTGGTAACTATTAGTGAAAATCTTGAAAGCGGATCTAAACCCAGTTGAAAAACCAGAACAAATTGGTGCGCCTATCTGAAAGTCCTCCCGATTTCCTCATAATATTGCCTTGCACTGATTTTAACTGCTATTATTAACTAAAGACTCGCGTTAGGCCTACTATGCATTCTGGACAACAGGAAAGATGTATAATGTCTGTTTGTGGTCACAAATAGTTGTTACAAATTCTTGTATGATTTGTATTCATGAACTATAATGTGAGTATGTTTGTGTAAAAGGCTTTAATTTTGCGCATGATTATACATTAATAAACACACACATACACACACACACACACACACACACACACACACACATACACATACACACACACACATATATATATATATGCAATATTGTATAATATCTTCACATAATATTATTTTCACATATATACGATACAAGTCGTGTTCGTCAACATCGTGTCTGGCATGGTCGGTCCACGTAAAAATCTATGTTTACGGCGTGCTCGTCTTTCACGTGTATACACGTGCACCAGGATGGTTATCGTCAGTGCGGCCACACACTCTAATACGACGACGCTGATTACATGAATCAGAGACCTCTGACCAAGTAATTCCTGTACGCTCTGGGGAGAAAAAATGAAATAAGTATTATAAAGTAAAGTTTACAACAATAGTTCTACTTGAACGTACACTGCTAACACAGGTATTAATATCTATATATTTTAACTTCACATATGTGTTTACCTGTAGGTTTAATGTCTGCATTAGAAATATCTAAATATAGATATATCTTCCATGTGTACGATTAATACTAAATGATTAATGAAGACCAGTCACAGTGTCTATTTGTAATACTAGTATAGGTTAACTTAATACAGTAACACGAACAATGTATTATACACGTATATCTTATACTAATAGTGAACAATGTATTATACACATATATCTTATACTAATAGTGAACAATGTATTATACACATATATCTTATACTAATAGTGAACAATGTATTATACACGTATATCTTATACTAATAGTGAACAATGTATTATACACGTATATCTTATACTAATAGTGAACGGCCCGGATTATATTAAGGGCCTACAACCATTTCGTGAAATGCAGTAATTCAACGAAAAATGTAACAACTGCGAAAAACTATGTTGGAAAAATAGTTTTTGTTACATTTTTCGTACATCACTTGATGTATGAACAATGCAACAACAAATAATTTCATTACATTTTTCGTTGCATCGATTAAGCAATTAAGGTGCATGATGTAAATGTTCGACTTACTGCAAATAAAGCATCCACATTGGCAGAAATCTGTCCAATCTGAGTGGCATCTTCCGCTGAAGTGACATGCTGTAGGTCTACGTGTAGGCCTGTGAACTGCAATACATACAAATAGATATATATTAAATAGCTTTAATACTACGTTTTGCTTAGTGATTAAACGAACAGTCCCTATAGTGTTCCACATGTATATGTGGAAACTTAAAGGAACACAATCCATGATTTGTTGATATATTTAATGGTAAAACGTATTTTACCTGAAAGTTTACACAAATATATTGGGCAACATGCTACATGTCCCACTGGTTCTCAATAGTTTCATGTTCTATTTTAATTTTGTAATTACCTTTTTCACTTTTTTTACATTTTTCCACACATATGTTGTGTACATTCCACACAGATGCTGTGTACATTCCACACTGTGGACGATACACATCATGTCTGTATTTATACATAGTAGATGACAACATGTATTGCAACAATACCAGTGTAAACCATTTATATCCGACTTACTGAAAGTCCTTCACTTATGATGACATCGGCGTCATGAGTCAGCTGTACGTGTACGCACTGAACAAGAAAAAGAAAAGGATAACTTCAAAGTAAACAATATGCTTAGGGCCTAGTACAAACATTAATACAGGCCTAGTGTATGCTTAGGGCCTAGTACAAACATTAATACAGGCCTATTGTATGCTTAGGGCCTAGTACAAACATTAATACAGGCCTATTGTATGCTTAGGGCCTAGTACAAACATTAATACAGG